>CANXYC011496572.1:0-21133 GCA_948193065.1 Aleurites moluccanus | reverse complement strand
GTCAAATGGTCCCTTCAGAGACCATTTATATGGCAAGAATTTACCTCCATTGTCATGGAAACAAAGGCTAGAGATCTCTATTGGAGCTGCTCGCGGACTTCATTACCTGCATACTGGTACTGCACAAGGTATAATTCACCGGGATGTTAAAACCACAAACATTCTGCTTGATGACGCCTTTGTTTCCAAAGTTGCTGACTTTGGTCTGTCAAAAGATGCACCTATGGGTCAGGGTCATGTAAGTACTGCAGTTAAGGGAAGTTTTGGGTACTTAGATCCCGAGTACTTTAGAAGACAACAACTAACAGATAAATCAGATGTATACTCGTTTGGGGTGGTGCTACTTGAGGTGTTGTGTGCAAGGCCTGCAATTAATCCACAGCTACCAAGGGAGCAAGTTAACTTAGCTGAATGGGCTATGCAATGGAAAAGAAAAGGGTTGCTCGAAAAGATAATCGATCCTCTTCTCGTAGGCACGATCAATCCTGAATCAATGAAGAAATTTGCTGAGGCTGCGGAGAAATGCTTAGCAGATCATGGAGTTGATAGACCTTCTATGGGAGATGTTCTGTGGAACTTGGAGTATGCATTGCAACTTCAAGAAGCCTTCTCACAAGGGAAAGCTGAGGAAGAACTGAAGTTATCATCTGCAGCCACCTCGCCTGCTGCTGTTGTAGCTACTCCCAGTCCTGCTACTCCTACATCAGATAGCCGTCTTGTTTCAATTCCTGAGGAGAACACAAATCCTGCTCAAGTTCAGGCCATTGATGAACATTCAGGAACTGTAATGTTTGCTCAATTTTCAGGACTCAATGGAAGATAAAAAAAAAATGTAAATGGGATTTTACTAATTCAAGAATGTTGTTTAAATCAGTACAGTTCAAGAATCTGACAGTAGAATTTGTTATTGCTTCATGAATTGGGGGATATACTTAGCATTTGCAGAGGTCTTTTAAGGGCTAGGATTTACTCATATACTTCTTATATATGATGATGATGATGGTGGTGGTGGTGTATTTAGCAAGTGTACTATCCATAATCTTTTGTTTATCATCTCTTTTTTCTTCTTATTTTTAGTATTTGATTTCATGGTTATAGAGATTTGTATCTATTATATGTTACCATTATGTGCATAATTACAGAGGCATACATCATTTTCTATCATATGTCATGACCACAGATTTTGTAATTATAAACATACTCTCATAGCAGCAAACAGAAAAGTGAATTTGCAATCGGAAGAGAATTGGCTTGTAACTGCAATTATATCCTTCATTGCTCATTGGTTACCTCCTGTTTGTTACTAACACGTCAATTCACCACCCAAAAAACTAACCTTTTCAAGTTCAAATTCGTAGGGGGCTTGCAATCATTCGGGAAGCTTGTAATTAGGTGAGAAAAAAATGGGATTAACTAAAAATCGAATCGAATCGAATTTAATTTGATCGGTTTGGTTTGGTTTTATTTAAATTTCAATTTAATTCGATTTAATTTTTGTAAATTTTGATCTATTCAGTTTGGTTTGATTTTTTCAAAAAGAATCTAAAATAATCAAACTGACCGAATTATATATATATATTTCTAATTATATATGTATTTTATTAAAAAAAATTGAAATAACCAAATAATTGAACTAAAATATATCGGTTCAGTTTGATTCAGTTAATATTGTAAAAATTTGATTTGATTTTGTTCGGATCAATTTAAAATTTGGTTCGATTTTTAAAATTTTAGTTTGATTATTTCGGTTTTTCTAAATTTCAGTTTAGTTTAAACTAAACCGATCGAATGTTCACCCCTTGCTTGTAATGCAAAATGTATAGAATGCAAGCTTTCCAAAAAAAATACCTGAATTAGAAGCAAACATTTTTGCTATGAAAAGTATAAAAAAATTGTTGCCATAAATATATGGAAGCAAAAATAAATTGGGAAATATCCCAAAATGACATTATGTATAATATTTTTTTAAAAATAACATTACTTTTTGAAAGTTTTTAATTTTGGTATTCCCTCATTTTTTTAGGATAAATTTACTTTTTACATCAAGTGAAATAACTTTTCACCGCATCCTTTCGACTCATTCATTTAAGTTTCTCCCTATGCTTTAGAAATGAAAAAAAAAATAGACATTCTTCTCTCTGGCTCTTGTGAAATGTAAGTCTTGTTGTATTTTTTTCTCACTCTTCAAAATCATAGACTTTGGAGCTTTTTCCTCTCTCTCCCTTTTCGAAAGCGCATATACCCATTTGAATTCCAACACATTTTGGTTCATTTAATCCATAAATTTTTATTTATCTTCTTTATTTTTGTTTTACTTGTAATATTGATCTAAAGTTATATAGGTGTTTTGCTTTTAAGATTATTTAGTTGAAATCAGTTTAAAATTTTTGGATTAGCTGTTTTGAGTCTGTAAAATGATTCTCAATATTTTTATCTACCTTTCGACTAATTTAGACTCAAATAATCTAAATTATAAAGTCAAAGTTGTATGAAAATTAGTCGAAATCAGTTGAAAGTTAGTTGAAGTTAGTTGACAATATTTTTGCAGGTTTTCGAGAATAAATTTCTCTCATTTATGGCAAAATTAAATGCTTACTTCCACGTGTAACAATATAAAATGACACATTTGACTCTCGAAATTGAGGGATTTAGAGATTATAAGTAACTCATCTTCTTCCTTTTGTACTCTATCCTTTCAATCTCTGATCCTTGATCTTTTATTCCCATGGCCTTTAACGTGACAAATCATTCTCATCTCTTACCTATGGCGACTATTCGTAGTCAATTTACCTTTGCAAATCAACCATGTAAAGTGAAGGACTTAGCTACTTTTTGTCTCTCTTGTTCTTCATTATTCAACATGAAGATTGCATGTTTCTTAATTTATACTAGTAAAGGCATCCTCAGAGGCATCTTCATCCCATGTAATATGTGTAATATAATTAGGACAATTTATCTTCTCATGTAATTTATATCTCTGAATAGTTTATTATCTCATGTAAAATATTTGTTTGTTAGTAATAATGAATGAATGCACAATAATCTTATCTTTTACTTTTACTTTTCTGTAATTGAATTTAATTGCCTAGAATTTAAGCTTTTAATACATTTCAACTAAATTTTCAATATTTTTTAACTAATTTGACATAATATTAAAGTCGAATTCAACAAAAAATTAGTCAAAAATAGTCGAAAATTAGTCGAAAACAACAAAATAATTTTTGAATTTAGCAAAAAATTAGTTCTAAACTTTATAAATTGGACTTATTTTAGAGTTTATATTAAATTTTGACTCTGAGATATCGTTTTAAATGTTTGCCTGAAATCTGACTTTATTTTTAATAATTTAGTTTTAATTTCGACTAATTAAAGATTAATTTTGAATTAGTCGAAATCAATATAAAATTAGTCAAAGATAATTGAAATTTAATCAAAGTCAATTGAAATTTAGTCGAAATCATTTGAAAACGTGAATAATTTCTTTTTTTGCAGATTTCTATTGATATGTGTCATGATCTTATAGTGGGACATCTTAAGGACATGTTATTTTGAATCGATTAATATTAAAACCGTCACATTTGACTCTTAAAATGCAGTGAATAATAACTGCAAGGAGTAGAAATCAAGGGATTTAGAGGTTATAAATGGGATGACTCCCCTTCTTTCCTTTGTACTCCTATCAATCATTTTAGATGAATTTTGTTAGTTCATAGGATTTTTGAAGCCTTCTTTCTGTCCATAGCTCTGACGTGACAAATTATTATCATCTCTTAAACAATGAGAAAATTCTTCATATAAAACTAAACTTGATATTTACTTCTCACGAAACTGGATCTTTGTTGATATCAATTTCATTTATGGAGATATAGTTTCTTCAACTTATATGAAAATAGAATATGCGACTGTTTACAATCAATTTACTTTTGCATGTGTGTCACGCTTATAGTAATGAAGGACCAATCTTGCAAGAAACATAAAAGTTTTTTGTTTATATTTTTCTTCATTATTTAGCATTAAACATTTGTTGGTCATGATAGGGTAGCATAATACTTGATTGTAAGACACTATTATTCCAGCACTTGTTTGTTAATGTTAGTAGTAAGGGTATCCTTAGAATCATTAGCATCATTATGCACTCCATGATAGTTTGTCATCTCATAAAATTTGTGTCTTTATATTATATTTTATTTTATAATAATAAAAAAAATGAACTTTTACCTGTGATTTATTTAAATTTTGACTATTTTCAAAATTATATTGTCTTTATTTTAACTAATCTGACATAATATATAAGTTGAAGGCAGCAAAAAATTAATCGAAAACAACAAAAAATTAGTTGCACACATAATAAAATTAGTCGAAATTAGTAGAAATTTCGTACTAAATTTAAAAAATTGGACTAATTAGATTTTTTACTAAATTTCAACTAATATTATATTTAGATATATTGTTTTAATATGTTTGTCTGAAATCTGACTTGATTTTAATTAATTTACTATTAATTTTGATTAATTAATATTTAATTTTGAATTATTTTAAATTAATTATGAGTAATTTTAAAATCTGACTTGGTTTTAATTAATTGATGACTAATTAAATTTAATTTCGACATAAAAAAAATTTAATTATAACTTATGTTTAAAATTTGAGTAGCTTTTGATTAATGAAGGATTAAATTCGATTAATTAAGAATTAAATTCGATTAATTAAAGATTAATTATCAAGTGGGAATTGTTTACAGAGGAGAAAGAGAAATTGGGGATAGTATTATGCAAAAATGATTTATGAGATTTGTAAAATATAAGCCAAAAGCAACTATATCAAGTGAGGGTTAAAATTATACCCAAAAAGAAAGATGTCATTTTTAAAAAAAGCATTATATATAATGTAATTTTGGGAAATTTCCCAAATAAATTATTATATTATGCGACTAAAAAGTTGAAATCATAAGTTTTTTACAGGAAAAATTAGTTGTTGTCAAAAGATTATCAATAGCAGCAACATTTTATGTAAAAGATTTTTACATAATTCATATTTGTCTAACATATTAAAGGTTTCCTCTTTAGAAATTTATATTGCAACAAAATAAATTTTTTATAGACTTGCTTAGAAGCAGAATTCAAGGAAATAATTTGATCTTTAATTGCCTTACTTTCTACCATTTCTGTAAGAAAAAATGGAATGAAACTTTCAGTGTGAATGAAGTTCCACATCTCGAGCAAGTTCCAACTCTTTATTCCAAATTATAAGGAGATATTAAGCATTTACAAGCAAGGTAGGAATTTAATTCGTAATTTCACAGTGTTGAAGATAACCCCAATATCACTGAGTCAACAAAAACTTTATTGATACATGTAAGAAGCCAATTTTAATATATAGACAATGTATATGTAAGGAACAATCACATTGTTCATCATCATTATTTCAGTGTTTGAATTTATTTATTTATTTTTATAAACAAGCATATGAATGATAATTTTTTAATTAAGTGCATTATGTTATGAATTTTTATCAAAAATTAAAATAGAATAATTTCAAATTAACAATTTTCTGTAAATAAAATATTTTCTTACTCAATCTCACTCTATTTAAACTATATTCAAACCTTAATCAACCTCAAGTCTCCTAACAAGAATTACAAAGCTAATTTTAAAGTATATCCCTTGAAGGCTTTGTTCTTATTTATGTAGATTAGGTACTTTAAGCTAATAGGAAAATGAAACCATTTTAGAAATAAGCTTTAGGATTTAACAGTCTCCAATATTTAAAAGAAAGAAAGTAGTAATTAAATTAATTAATTAATTAATTTAAAAGGGATACCATGAAACAAGTGGTTGATATTGAATTATCAAAGTTGACTTAAAAAAACAAGAAAAGAAAATTAACAAAGGGGAGATATGCCTAAAAAAAGGAGCATTGGGTAGGCCATGAATGAACAAGAGAAAGTATAGATGAAGTTGTGGAAATAATAATAATTGTTATAATTAATTACTGTATCTTTATTTTAGAGGCTTATATCCAATCCTATTTTATAGAAAACTCTTTTCTTTTCTTTTCTATATCAGTCCTACTGTTTTTTCATATAAAAAATTCATTTGCCAATGTACCTCTGAACAAAAGGAAAACTCTCTTTTATTATTATTTCTTGTCTAATCTCTTATATTAATTATCTCTTAAAATGGAAAATTCAACAGAAACAATGAGCTTTGACATGGATGATCTGCGAAACAATCTTCCAAAGAAGTAAGAACATATTCTTTTTTGTTTTGAATTTACTGTAACAAAACTCATTTGATAAATGATGTTTAAATTAATGATTCTTGTTAAAAATAGTGAATGAAATATAATAATAGAGGGCCTTAATTTGTATGTTCAGCAGGAGAGGGTTGTCAAGATACTACACAGGGAAATCAAGATCATTTACATGCATAGCAGATGTTCAATGTGTAGAAGATCTAAAGAAAAAAGAACATCCTGATGCCAAGAAAAGGATGAAATATTCACATATAAGAAGGGAATTGCCTGTTCCTCCCTATCCATGTCGAAGGGTATCTACTACTTCCCAATATACAACACCTTATGTTGGTGTCTAAATTTATCTCTCTCTCTTGCCAATTTAATTTATTTAATTAACTAAAATATTCCTAGCTTGTTCTTTAACAAGATAAAAGATTTTGTAGTTGTTTGGCCATGGAGTTACTTGCTATCAAATGGAAAAAGCTCTATATATTATGTGGTGTTTCGTGTTTGAACTTGAAATTTTTGGTTTATCTACGTTTTGTAGTCATGTACTATTTGAATTGTCGAGAAAAATATCATGTTGAATATTATTATTAATTTGTTGTATATTATGAATGGGATAATAACTTTAATTGTTATATGCAAATAATAACTCCAAATGAGCATTACACAAAACCATTGAATTGCTAAAAAGATTTGATTTTTCATAGGCCGTATCAATCCTTAAGGTGCTAAAAGGATCAAATTGGTCTCATTTCCACTGTCAGATCTCATCAAATCCATCAAACTAAACCTCCAAGTTAGTACAATAAAATAGTAATTTGAAAAAAATAGCTTCAAACATTAGGAACACCCAATTTGACCACTGATTTTAATCAGCCTAGATTTCCAACATATTCTGATACATGCAGCGTTACAAAACTCCACTATGTTAATCTTATAGCTAGCTAGGAAGAAGTCGCATTGTTGCTCCACCAGTAAGCCACAGAAGGGAAATGGAGATACAATGAATGGTATGAACTCGAACAAAAACACTAACAATCTGCAACCTAACAGTGATTATGAGCACCAAAGAATCACCATTTCTCCCTAATAGTACAAAATTAGGATGCAATAAGCCCTAACAACTGATAAGCAAAAACTATTGCAATCCGTTCTTGCTGCTTGCTGTATCCCAATGATCAAACATAACAAGGTCATCATCCTCGTCATCAACAACATCAAACTTTTGGACTTTCTTGTGATTATTAGCTCCTTCAGTAACAGTTGACACATCTGTAAAGGGTTGTTTTCTTTTCCTCCCAGAAATTTCAGTCCCTTCTGAAATTTCCACCTCATTTTCAATGGGCTTGTTGTCGTCCGTCTTTTTATCATCCTTCTTCTCAGGAGGTGCTTGTGTCCATCCAAATAGAACCATTCCATCAGGTTCATTCTCCTCATCAAATTCTTCCCTGTGAGAATTGTATTAAATATTTAGTTGCTAAACCAATATCAGAACATGAATATCAAATCATCCATAAATATTACATTAAATCTGAAAATTAAATATTGTTTAACAGACTAATTAAACACCACAGGTTTCAGGAAGCGGTGCATTTACTGTCAAAAATTTGAGCTCAGAATAATCCAAAATATCACCACAATTAAGGTAGATGATGCCTTCTAACTCGACTAAAATGGTCTGAAACCATTGTTTCTCACATCCAAAGAAAAGTAAAACCTAGAAGCTAAACTAACTACTAGAAGACATCTGCCCCAAATTTAAATACAAACACATGCATAGTTCAACTTGAATGGCAAGATCAAAATACACTTTGCTGCTACTTTCATCATCATCATCACAATAACAATGGAATTAACAGCAACAATGATGACCATAACAAACCAGTATAGTTTCACTATTGATTTGAGATCAATATAAGTATTCAGGCAACATAAATTAGGAAGGGAATCAATTCAATTTCAAAGGCAGGCTCCAAGTAATCAGTTCATTTCAGATTACAAATGGAAAAATCGATAACTATAGGAAAAAACAACCCGGAGCGCATGCAAGTTACACTACAATCATGTTCTCAATTTGCATTAATGATGGAAAAAAACAATTACGATTATTTTCTAGAGAACTAAAGCAACAACACTGAAACAACGTGAACTGATCATAAAAATAACCAATGAAACCTAAGAGGGTAGGTGTAAGAGCAACAAATTAAATGAGAACAAAGGAATATGACCAGTAGTAACTTGCAAAAGTTCTGTCATAAACTTCCAGATTGCTAATTCCCCTTCTACAATTTCCAGGGCAGGTTTATGAAGGATCCCCTTTGAATAACCAAGCCAATCATATTTGTAGTAGGAAAAATATGAAACAGAAGAAACAACAGCATAATGTGAAACTTTCTTTTGAGATTATTCAATTCAGAATATCAGACATCTTTGAACAATAAACAGGTATGGCAACCTTTCTCAAAAATGACATGTAGAGTGTGAAAAAACAAAAAGACATCACATCACTAAGATAAAAACAGACCTATGCTTGATATAGATATTGCAAGTGAACTCCTGTTGAAGATCTTCCACCGTGAGCATTGTCCCACCAGTAATTGAAGAAGGTAGCTCAGATAGCACCTGATTGGGAATAAAAGAATAGGGGAAAAATGATAAAGCAAAAAAATTAAGAAAATTGATCAATTGCACTTGTTTCAATCTAATTTTGAGGCACTAAGAATTTAAAATACCTTTTCAAGGTTAGCAGTATAATTTGCTATCATATCTTCGTCAAGATCATCGCCAACTTCATAAAGAAGGGCTAAGCCATGCATAATTAAAGGAGAGTTCATGCCAAGCTTGGCTTTAACTATCTTTTCAACAAAATCCCGCAACTTTGTACGATGGGTATTGATCTCCAGGGACAGTGGCGACTATTATTAACCATGATTTGAACGTAAGGGCCAGGCAACCAACGAATTGAAACACATATAAAGGCAATTCCAGAAACAAAATTTAAAAAGAAAAAATTATATCCGCAGATCTACCTCAGAACAAACACAACACGACTTGTTGGGTTTGAAGGGCTCCACTGGCATAAGAAGCATCTTTTTTGATGGATGTTCTAAGCAATATGTCATCCTGCATGGAAATTAGATAATATTACAACAAACAAGAAGCAAAATATCACAGCTAATATTTCAGAACTCAAGTTAACATTTTTAGGAACTACATTACTTCTATATTGGGGTGGCAAATGGGCCAGGTTGGGTGGGTTGCAAGATATCAAAACAAACCTGACCTAATCAGTTTGTAGACCAGAGAAACAAAAACCTTGCTTTCAGTTTCAGGTTAAGTCATGCTTTCCCATTCTAATTAAAAGGGACTAATTGTTATAATCAAAGTGTTGCAAATTATAAAAGATACCTAGATGATTAGCAAGAATAAATTCTACATGAATTCTACAACTAGAACTGTGGTTCATTGTTCAACAAAAGATATACAATGAAAACTTTCAGGAAAAAAAATAACAAGATTTTGTGTCAGAGATAGAGAGAGAAAGAGAAGCATACATACCCAAGGATGAGAATGAGAAAATTAACAAAGTCCAATAATGCTCAGACTTGAAGAGAGATTATAAGGATCTAATTGCAAAAAGAAACAGCTAGAAAGAGGAATAGGAATTAGGATTCTCCCTTAGCCATATTTCCTTGTATATTAAGACAACATGATGGCAAAAGGTAGTCAAAAGCGAGAGGCGCACTCAAGGCGATAGATCCTTTCATCGCCTAAGGCGCAAGGCATTAAAAAAGCGCTCGCCTGAGAGAAGCAAGGCAAATTTCTAAAAGCACTCAATAATATATTAAAACTGCTAAAACATTAATATAATACATATATAAACAAATAAGCATATTGTTTAAGATGAAATGAAATACTGTTAACCATTATGATTGTTTGAATTGAGAAGAGAAAAAAAGAAGAAGTATATATACAATTGAAGGACAAACAGAAAAAGAAGTACAACATAAATTATGCAATATATAAAAATAAACTAGAGATGGACAAGGAGGGAGAGTAGAGATAAAAGGGGCTTAAACAACTATGAATCGAATCCATGGAAGGATTAAAATAAATGGAGGAGAAATAACTAAAAGTCAATGAAAGGAGTAAAATTAAAAAACAAAAAAAGAGAAATAATTGAAGAACAGTGAAAAAAAAAAAAAACAAAAAGCAAGACAAGGAGGACTAGAGGAGAAACACTCTTAACAGAGTAAATTTTAAAGAAGCCATGTAAAAAACAATACTATTTTTTCTCTACTGATGCAGGAAGTTGTGTTTGAATAAACTGTTAATTCCTCTAGTTCTTATGAGTATTTGAGTTAAAAAAGAAGTCTAAAAGACATACAAAACCTCTAAGCATCTACCCTAGAATTTTAAAGTCTTATTTTATAACAATATTAGTTTTTCAAGTGGAATTAATAACTCCTGGGATTTATTTTAAACAGGCGCACGCCTTGTGCACCTCCCACAAGGCACTCACCAAAACGCAATAGGCATGCGCCTCATTAGACGCTTCTTGCCTTGGTGATTTAAAAGTGTTAACTCCTATCCTCGCCTCGCCCAGGCGCGCGCCCGGTGCGCCTTTAACTACATTAGGTGACATTTTACTATACCAACTGGAAGACGTATTAGTTTGGGTCCATTTCTATGGGATTACTAATATTTTAAAATGAAACCAAAACGAAACAAAAAAAATGGTTTTTAATTCTTCCAAACTGTAATCAACCCACTTTCAATAGTAACCATTAATTCAGAAGCAAATTCATCATGTTCGTCAACCTGATAAGTATACAGCCATATTTCTACAGAAGTTGAGAAGTAAAAAATAGGTAGACAATCCATCCAAATAAAAAAACACAGTCGCAACAGTCCTAAACCTGTTTTCTTAGGTAAGAACCAACAATTTGACAATGAGGCTTAGCTGCATTAAATTTACTAGTTGAATAATTCAGAAACAATTACAAAGACCTGCCTCAGTCCCTCAGGCATACCTCTCAATCGTTGTGTAAGACAATTAATTGGACATGTTATAAAAATGGGAAACAAAGTTCACTCAGGAAAAAAGAATTGATCCACACAGGAAAAAAGAATTGATCCACACCTGTAATTGTTAGTATCCTTTTCCAGCACCTTGATAGCTTCAATGACAATTAAACCAGCTACAATAGCATTAGTCGTTGCAACAGCATGCACAATATTCCCGGCAATACCTTTAGCTTCAAAAAGACTGTGCAAAGGAATCCCAAATGAAGCAGCTCGAATATTTGCAGCAGCAGTAACAAATTCCACAGCTAACTGATCATCTTTGTCAAAACTCAGGTTACCAATCTCCTGCCAGGAAAAGGAAATGACAAAAAAATCTGTGTTAATTGGCAAGACCAAAAAAATACCATCAAGAAGCTCAATGACTTTTAGGGGTGATCATTATTAGGTTTAAACCAAACAACCAAACCAAACTAATGTGTTTTGAATTTTGGTTCAGTTGTGAAAATTTCGGTTTGTTTCAATTTGATTCTGTTTTTTTATTGCTAAAACCAAACAGACCAAAAATAACAAATTTAATTTGTTATTGTTATTTTCCTAGAAACTGTTGTAAATCATGTTTCTCCCTGGAACACTCAAAATGTCCCACTCAGCTGTCACTTGCATTACCACTCACCTCTCTTCCACTTCTTTCTATCTCCCCTCCGCCTTCATTCTAATTCAACAATAAACACCAGACAATCACACTCCATATAAGCATGTAACCACTTTTACTTCTTCTTTTTTTCACTTAAAACCACAAAACTTCATGTGGTGGAGAAGCAACCAAAAAAAAAAGCCAAGAAAAGAAAAAGAAAAAATAGAGATAAGAAACACAACAATTGGTTCAGAGGGAAACATACAATAATTTATCTTGGGCTTGTGGCCAAAAGCACAAATGTTATCGTTTTGTATAATTGACCACATCATTTTTTTTAACTGAAAAATGCATTTGAAAGATAGTCTTCTAAAAATCAACTTTAAGACTGAGTTGAATTAAAGCATTGAACTGAACCAAAATTGATCAGCTCAGTTCAGTTCAGATATTCCCTAATTCCAGTTTGGTTCAGTTCCATTTTATCAATCACTTTTTTAAAAGCACGAAATCAGCAAACCTTTTCTCTGCTTGTAAAAAATAGTTTCAAAGCCTCCAGAAAAACTCCTGAATTTTCTGTAAGGCTCCATACGTCCTGTGGATTTTTCAAGCCCATGGATGTCATGGAAGATGCTGAAAGATCACCAGTTGAGCAGCTTTTATCAACATTACCATTTTGCCGACTCGGTTTGTCAGGAAGAACATCCTTGCTATATATTGGCCTGGGCTTATTGCGAGTTTTCCATGTCTCTTCATTAGAACAAGCAACCTCAATGTTATAACCGAACACATGATCATATATCCTCCTTCCATATTGCTCAATGTCTTCATTGTTCCTTTGTTCAAATACATCTTCTGCATGTTCTGATGAGTTAGAAGCATCACTAGACCGTACATTTAAGTCATTTTCCTGATTCTTGTCTCCAAACAACTTTGCAAAAAGTAGGTCCTTTGCCCAAACAATACAGTGAACAAACTGCAATTTTAAACAATGACAGCAAAAATCAAATACATAGGCTTGTCATCTTGATAATTACAAGAGGAATCAATCATAATTCTCAAAGCAAACTTTTTCTTACTAGTCAATTATTTAATTTGCACGTTGGAAAAAGAGTAGATAACATACAATTAAGGCAGTTCCTAACATGTAAAAGTGAACAATCCAAGTAAACATCATTTAACAAGTAGCTACATACCATCAACTATTTAAATGGAGATCCAAAAAATTCTAGCAAACAAGAACAAAATGCACCTTAGAAACATTGAACATAACATAATTCCATTTCTGTTTCAGGTTTTGAATTGCCTCTTCACTAAAGAAACTGCTGTAGGCCATAGCTGTAGAGTATGGTTAATTGTTTTTGGCAACAGCAGGCCCAAGCGAACCAAATAGAGTAAGACACCTTGCCGCCCTCTCGAAAATGGGAATAAAAAAAAATAGTAACATGGATAACAATTACAGCCACAAGCAACTTAACTCAAAAAACACGTACCTTGGATGGAGTACTAGTAATTGTACAGACAGGATATGTCTTTGGGGCAGGTTTAGGATGACACTCATAGCACTCTGTTTTCCCCTTCACATGAACTGTGACCTGATCCCATAAATTGACAAAGAAAAAAATCATCATTATTAGAAACATACAAATAAATAACATTAGGACAATCTACTTACCGACACAAACATCTTATGGCAAGTGTGAGTGCGCTAGAGGTAGGCTCTCTTTAGGAGTTGGAATAAAGAAAGAAAGGAAAGGAAAATGGGACAGGATAATAGTTATCCGATGTTTGGGATTTTGATTAATTTAGATAAAAATGGTTATTAAGGTTTCCCTTTAAACTTATATTTCATTTTCTTTCAAAATTGAGAGAATAAGAGATTTCCCTTATTACTAAATATAACTTTTTAATAATACTATTTACCCTTAATAACTAATATCTTTTCTTATCGTTAAACTTATAAACAAAAAATATTTATTAATCATTTCTTTTATTTTATTTTCCTTTCCCATGAATTAAAAATTGTATTTTCCTCTCTCATGCAAAAGAACTACCAAAGAAGGCCATAGAGTGAACAGAAAAAAAAAGTAATTGAATTACATCGAATAAATTGAAACGAGTAGAACCATTTTTTCAGTTGCTGAAACCCATCTCCAATAACTCATGCTATTCAAAATTCACAACATGTTCATAATGTAGCTATTTCTTTCTGTATTGATGACATGTTACATAGTAAAAGAAAAACTGGAAACTCCAAATTGTTGTGCATCAAAATGCAGGAGAATAATAGATTAATAAATTCAGACATAAACCTCTTCTCCAACATCAGATAATTGATAGAAGACCCTGTCTTTAGTGAATTTTTGATAAAAGAATACAGAAAACAAAAGATCACCTGTCCTAGAAATCCTGTAGTCCCACTTTCAACCAATGGAACTTCAGCTGCCAAGCAAAGACGGTTCACATGTCGCCTTGCATCCAAGTTGTCAAGACCATTCAGGACAACACTAAATTGCTTGAAGAAGTCCACATTGAAGTCAGGATCCTTCACATTTGCATGGTATGGTGTAATGCTAATGTGAGGCCTAAATCTTATCACAGCATTCCGAGCAACCTGACATTATTACAAACAATATAAGATGTGCAATTGGAAACCGCTGATTTGAGCACACAATTAAAAATGATTATGAAAACACTTGCCTTGGCCTTGGACTGCCCAACATGTGATTGCCGGAACAAAAATTGTCTGTTAAGGTTACTAACTTCTATAGTATCCATATCAATCTGCAGATAGATACCGAAAAAAAAAATACTAATCACTACTCAAAAGATCAAGGGTCTTAAAAATAAATCTAAAAGGCAAATGCCAAATGCAATTGAAATTCTGGTGCAAACCATTAATCATTACTTGAGAAAAATGACCTTAATTTGACTTATAAGGAATTCATGAAAAGCACCACTAAATTTTAACTTTTATACAACATGGATATCTTGCCACAAAAGCTGATAAGTTGATTACAGGTGTAAAACAGCTTCCTGAGAAAACAATCATTTGGTCCTCCATCCTCCTACTTTTGAGTTCTCCATCAGAAAGATTGGTTTGCTGATGATTTAAATCATGATATAACCGAGAAATAAAGTGCCATTAACTTCTCATCTATATTAATGCACGTTCAGATCAAGAACAAATAGGATTTGCAGTTCAATTTTGAGTTGAGATGCTACTTCCAAATTTTTAACTGAGCACCTGCTGTCTAAGTAGAAATTCCGTTCAAAATTCAAGATTTAAGTTCAACAAGCAACATAAGAACTATGATAGTCAACAAAGGAAAAGGGGAAAAAAAACAAGAAGAACAACAACAAAGTAAAAAAGTCATTTGCTAGGTTGTGCGAAAACCAACTTATAAGCCTTCCTTTTTTCTTTCTTTCCAAGGGGGTGGAAAAGAGTTATTTAGCCACCCACTACCCCAAGTGACTCCTTCCTCTACTCACTACTAGCAATTATCACACATCTCATTAAAAACTACCTCCACCTCTATTTTTTACACTAATAAAACATCACAGTCTAGTGGCCTCACTTATAAAGGTTTCTAATCTAGCTATCATTTGTCATTGTCAAATGTCAATGCCATCATTGCCATAACATTGCCATAACCTCCTCAAGAAGCTCCTTCGGCAATCCATGACCACAGCCTATTATCAGCACATTAAGAAAAAACAAATATCAACACTAAATCATAGTCACCACCATCTGAAGCTTATATTTTACCTAGCAAATCACAATCAACATCAATGACATCAAATCACCCAGCCAACCTTGCAACTGTCCTGGTTCGTCCTTTAGTTCTCATACGACACCAACTGATCACCCTAGCATTCAATGGACACCATACTCACCATGGCACTCACATAAGCAAAGGACCACAAAATAGGAAAAGTCCCAACAACTCAATGCCACAAGCCCACTGCAAAGCCAGCCACCTCCACATCTGACATGCAAGCAAGGCCACATCACTTAAGCAAAACCCTAAGTAAAACTGTCAGAGACCAAAACCACCACTACCATCAGCACCTCATTGATACACCACTATATTACCACCAAAAACCACCTTCATCTCCAACTTTTGACACCATCATCACAAACATTTGACACCATTATCACTACCACCATTTATTGCTGCCCGCCAACAACACTTTCAGCTACCAAATAATTGCACCACCATCTGAAACTTATATATAATCTATTTATATGACCTTTGCAGTTAAAAATTCAAAATTTATATTTTATATGAATAACATTAATGGGAAATCATCCATGGACATTGATTCTTTCCATTTTTCATAAGTTCATAAATTATTTTTGTGCGAAAAATATGGCAATATTTTTCTTCCTATAATTTGTATAAAAAAAAATGACACCAATTAAACATATTTTTACAAATTAACTCAGACAAGAACCAAAAATGCCAAATAGAGAAACTAACAAAATTCTGAAAAGCCTTTCCACAATCTACTTCCAATTGAAAACCCTTAGCAGCTATGATACTCTTCATAGGGACGAGGAACAACACAAGGGGTAAAGAAACTCCAATTTAATAACAAAATAAAATAATGAGGCTACAAACGTATAATCAGTTCGTTTAAACCCTAGAAACACAGATATAAGCAAAAACCCATTAAAAAATTTAAAAAAATGGAGGAAATTGAAATACTGACGATATGAACATCTTGAAAGCCAGAAAGAGCGAGTGTCTTGAGTAACTCACAGCCAATCCCACCAGCTCCAACCATAAGGACTTTCGCGCCCTAAAAATGAAAAACCAAAAGTAAAGAGACAAACAAAGCCCTTAAAATTCCCTTCAATTGAGTAACCAAAGAAACAAAACATGACATAGAAGAAGAAATAGAAGCGTGTTTGAGTATGTTTTCAGTACCTTTACAGCAGAAGAGTGCTGGAAGGAAGCCATTTGAGGAGTTCAAAGCAGAGAGAGAGACAGAGAGAGAACAGGGGAGAGAGAGAAGTTGAAGTCTGTTATTAAAATGGTTAGTTATAATAATAGAAATAGAAGTAGAGAATAGAACCCGCGACGTCAAAGAAGGCGGAGAATCTGTGGAAGGGGCGGTGTGAGTAACAGTAGTAGTTGTACAGTCTTACACGAGGCAATTGCTTAGAAGCAGACTTTGACAAAATTCATAATTATTGTGCCTAAATATAAAAGAAAATATAAATTATTATTTTGTGCCAATCATTTGATAGAATAAGATACAATTTTAGTTCAAATATTTAATCTCTATAAATATATCAATTTTTAATATTTTTTTAAAATATAATTTTGATCGTAAAGTTATTAAAATTTAAAATTTTTGTTGACTTTCATCTTAAAATTTCGATCATTTTCTCCATTAATTTTCGTATGTGAGTTCACATGAATTAAAAAATAATTGATAAATTATAATTTAATCCTTAAAATTTTATTTATTTATAAAAAAATATTTTTTTAAAATTAAATTTATAAAAATAAAATAAATTAATAATTAAATAAAAATTAATTATTTTATTTAATTAAAATAAATATTATTTTAATTTAAAATTATTTTTTATTAAATTAAAATAATTAATTTTTATTTAACTATTTACTTTTCTAAAATTAAAATAAATAAAATTACTTTTTAATTATTTAATTTATTTTCTAATTTTATATATTTAAAAATTATTTTTATATATTTAATTAAAAAATATTTTTTATTCAATTAAAATTAAAATAATATATATATATATATATATATATATATATATATGTATATATGAGACACTTTTAATCATTTTATTAAAATTTAATAAAAAAATAGAAAAAAATAAACGAATAATCAAGTTTATTGACGGAATTAAAATACAAAAATTAATTATATATTTTTTTAAATATTCTCATCCCTAATTATCTTTTTTTTTATATATTTAATTAAAATTAGAATATTAAAAAATATATATAAATAATTTTATATATAATATTGATATATTATATTTTTATTTATTTATTTTATATATATTTTAATTTAAAATCAAAATAAATAATATTACTTTTATTTAATTAAAATAATTACTTTTTATTTAATTATTTAATTTAATTTCTTATTTTTATATATTTGATTTAAAAAAATTTATATATTAAAATAAAATTATTTTATTTTGTTAAATATGTAAAAAAATAATTTTATTTAATCAAATATACAAAAAATAAGAAAAAAAATTATTATTAAAAATTAATTGTTTAATTAAATAAAAAGTAATTTATATTAATTTAAAATTAAAATATACAATAAATAAATAAATAAAATTATGTATGAATATTTTATATATAAAATTATTCACATATATTTTTAAATATTTTAAATTTAATTATTAAATAAAAAATAAGAAAATATAAAAAAAATTAACAATATTTTAGGAATGATAGTATTTAAAAAAAAAGTACATTTAGTCATTTTATTTTGATTCTGTCAATAAATTTGATTATTTTATTTATTTTTTTAATTTTAATGAAATGAAAAAAATAATGTTTTGATTAGGTATATAAAAATAATTTTCAAATTTTATAAAATAAGAAAATAAATTAAATAATTAAAAAATAATTTTATTTATTTTAATTTTAGAAAAATAAATAGTTAAATAAAAATTATTTATTTCAATTTAATAAAAAGTAATTAAATTAAAAATAATGTTTATTTTAATTTTAATTAAATAAAATAATTAATTTTTATTTAATTATTAATTTATTTTATTTTTTATATATTTAATTTAAAAAAATATTTTTTATAAAACTCAGAGACGAAAGTCAATGAAATAAAGAATCGGAATTGCAGGTTTTAATAATATTAGTGTCAAAATTATACTTCTAAAAACATTAAGTATAAATATATTTTTAGAGCTAAATATCATGATTAAAATTATACATTATCCCTAATTTGATTTAATTAACTAACTCATATTACTCACTATTTAATAATTCATCTCCTTTGATTTCATCAACATATTTAATCTTTTTATTTATTTTTATTATTAAAATATATAAAAAAAATAAAATATCTTTCATTTATATTTTAATTTTTTATTTTAACCGTTAATTTTTATAAAATACTTTATTTAGTACATTAATTAAACAGAAAAATTAAATATGAGAAAAGAAAAAGAAAAAATTTTAATTTTTTATTTTTTAAAAATTTTATTTTCACAAAAAAATATTTACTTTTCAAATAAAAAAATAATGGAAAGTATATAAATAATATTTTTATAACTTCCATTTTCCATACTCTAATTTTCCTCCTTATTAAAACTTAAATGAGAAGATATGTAATTTTTTTAAAAAAAATATTCTTAACTAATCAAATAAAAAAAATTATATCCTCCATCTCTTTTCTTTTCCTGCTTCCATCAAAATAAACATAGATTTAGAAAAACAAATAAGAAAATTGAATAGTTTATACTATCCTTGCTTTAATCGAAAATTTAAAGGAAAAAATTAACATTTGATTTATGAGTTTGCTCTCTCTCTTAAACTCGGCTATATCAACACAGGCATTACTATAGATCTCCACAGTTCAAAACTCAGTACTCTTTTAAATGAAGTTAAATCCCAAAGCAAATCTTTCATTTAATTCTTCAAATTCATAACCCATTTTCATTTAATCGATCCAGAAATGGCCTACTCCAATTCTTCTATTCCTCCTCTTCCTTTCCCTGCACTTCTCGCTCTCTTAATCTCTCTCTCTAAACACACACAATGATAGTGATAGATAAATCTACCTCTTGAGTTGGAATTCTTTTGTTGCAGAAGCAGGAGAACAAAACTCCTGCAATTCAATTACTTTTAAAAAGTTTTTCATTTGGGTTTCCTCAGAAATTTTATTTTTCATTTGGGATTATCTTTACAAAGCAAGCAAGTATCTACAGTAGTGGTCTGAATTGGAGTTATTAGGAATTAAATAAATCAAGAACAGAACTTCTCAGTTCATGAGTACAAAAGTGGAAGATTTGTGGCAATTTTATGCGAAGGTATTTGATTCAGTCATAAAGAGGATTTAAGAGAAGGTTCTGACTGCAAATTTCCTTTTTTTTTCCAACAGCTTTACATTTTTCTTAAATTGGATTCTTGAGGATTTATTGGATTGATGAGTAATTAAAAGGACAGGGTGATTAAGCAGTTCATGGCGATGAAATTTCTGAGCCTCCCTTTTCTATTGCTGATTTTTCTTGATGCTTGATTTTTCTTAACTTTCTTTACATTTGTGGCCATGGCTGAAGATGGTTAAAGTAATGGACTTGGTTTCAGGATGAAATACAGTATTTATAGTATTTTTTGGGCCATGGACTCAAAATTTTAAGATGACAAAATTCAGTAATTAGTGGAGAATACTAGATAAGTGTTTTTATTTGCTCTTTGAACACTTTAATAGAATCTTTGACATTACTTTGCCATTCTATCCATCAGCATGGTAGGAAGAAATGGGTATTATGGATATTAAAAATATTTTTTCTTATTATTATTTTAAATTTTTAAATTTTTAATAGAAATAATGAAAAAAAAAAATCAAGATATGGATTCAAAACTGAACAACTAACTAATGAATTTCTCAAACTCAAATAATAGGGATGAGTTAGTTAATAAAATCAAATATTAGGATTAAATAGTAATTAATTTAAAAGAAAATAAAAAAAATATTTAGCATTTTTCTTTTATATTTTTATGTATAATTTTTATAAATAAATTTATTTTTAATTTTTTAATCAAATAATAATAATTTTAAACTACAAATCATTTTATTAGTACTAAAATGAAGTTTTTTAGGTTAACATTGACTCGATTTTCCCAATACTAAATGAACATTTCATTCATTAGTTGCTAATCTAAAATTTTGTTATTTTTTTTTTTAATAGAATCAACATATCCAAATCTCAGTGTTATTTTTCTAGTTATTTTATGTTTATCTCAATTAAAATTTAAAATATTTAAAATTATCAATAAATTATATTTAAATTTAATAAATAATAATAATTTATATATAAAAATATTTAATTATTAAATTAACTATTATTTTTTAGCATTAATTTTATGGGTAAGATTTGAATTTTAATATTCACTCTTAAAATAATATTACTTTAATCTTATTTTAAAATATCAATTAAAAATTTATTATTATTTAATTTTTAAAATTTAACCTAATTTACAAATCATT
>CANXYC011496486.1:0-13022 GCA_948193065.1 Aleurites moluccanus | reverse complement strand
CAATCTCATAAAGTGAACTTTGAAACCTACACATGCATCCCTTGGATTCCAATGCACCAATACTTTGTTCCATTGAATCATGATGAGTGAAAGTGCCATTCACTCCCTACTCTTACACTTTTGCTTTAATTGAGTCCTTTTTAAAATATCAACTAAATACTTAAATTTTGTTCCTTTATTCAATTAAGTCGTACCATTTTTGTAACTTAATTTGGCTATTTTATTTATTTTATTATTATTATTTTATTTTATACAAACAACCAACTAATAATCAAATATACATGCAAGTACATCAAATTGATTTCAAATAAATTAATAGAAATTTCCCATAGGTGTTTAACTATACTGGGCTCGATTATGACTTGGTGTTACACTCTATCAATGGTAGGAAGTGATCCTAACTGCCCTTTAAATCCAAAACACTCAACCTCAACATGTCCTCCAGTGTCTGAATAGTCCTTTATGACTGTCTATCTGTCTGAGGATGAAATGCTGTGCTGAAATGCCATATAGTACCAATGCCTCCTGGAACTTTTGCCAAAACCTAGAGGTGAACTGAGTACCTCTATCAGATATAATCACTGATGGAACACCATGTAATAGTAAAATCTTGTCCACATAAAGCTGTGCATACTGTGTAGCTATATAAGTTGTCTTTACCTCTAAAAAGTGAGCTGACTTGGTCAATCTATCCACAATCACCCATACTGAATCATACCCCTTCTGTGATCTTGGCAATCCCACCACAAAATCCATCGTTACTTGTTCCCATTTCCACTATGGCAGCTGGTGAGGGTTTCTTATGCTCAAATTTCACCTGTTGACAGGCTAAGCACTTGGAGACAAACCTTACTACATCACCCTTCATGTTTGGCCACTAATAATATTCTTTCAAGTCATGATACATCTTTGTTACCCTCGGATGAACTGTGTAAGGAGAGTAATGAATCTCTTTCATAATATGTTCTTTGTACCCCTTAACTTCTGGAACACATAATCGCCCTTTACATTTTAACACATCTCCCTCAATAGAAAAATTAGGAGCTTTACCATCTCGAACCAAGTTTCTGATCTTATCATATGGTGGATCTTCATTCTGGGAACTCTTTATCTCATCTATAAGCAATGACTTCACTTGGAACCGTGCTAATAACACTGTCTTTTGCCCCTATGATTCCAAATCCAAAGTTAAACCCTTATCCATTAACTCCCGTAATTCTCATAGTAATGGTCTTTCTGAAGCAGTCACATGTGATAAACTTCCCATTGACTTCCTACTAAGAGCATTTGCCACTACATTTGCTTTTTCAGGATGATACAAAATCTAGCAGTCATAATCCTTCAATAACTCGAACCATCTTCTTTGCCTCAAATTCAATTCTTTTTGCTGCAAGATGTATTGTAGACTTTTATGATCAGTATAAATTTCACATCTCACCCTATATAAATAATGTCTCCATATCTTTAGAGCAAAGATTACTACTGCCATTTCTAAATCATGAGTGGAGTAATTCACCTTACGTTTCTTCAACTGGCGGGAAGCATTAGCAATTACCTTCCTATCTTGCATCAAAACACTACCCAAACCGATCCTCGAAGCATCACAATATATAACACAACTGCCTGCCTTGGAAGGAAGAGTTAACACTAGTGCCGTGGTTAAACAGGTCATAAGAGTCTGGAAACTCTTTTCACACTCCTCACTCCACTGAAACTTCACCTATTTCTGAGTCAACTTTGTTATTGGTGCAGTTATCCTGGAAAAGTCTTTAACGAACTTGCGGTAATACCCTGCCATACCAAAGAAACTCCGTATCTCAGTGACTGTAGTGGGACGTGGCCAATTAGCAACTGCTTCAACTTTCTGTGGATCTACCTTTATACCATCTTTGCTAACAACATGCCTCAGAAATACTACCTCCATCAACCAGAACTCACATTTTGAGAATTTCGCATACAACCGATGATCCCATAATATCTATAATGTAACTCTGAGATGCTCCTCATATTCCTCTCTACTTCTGGAGTACACCAAGATATCATCAATGAAGACAATTATAAATTTATCCAAAAAGGGCCTGAACACCCGATTCATTATATCCATAAATACTGCTAGAGCATTTGTCAACCTAAATGGTAGCACTAAAAACTCATAGTGCCCATACCGAGTTCTGAAAGCTGTCTTTGAAATGTGCTCACCTTTAATCCGCAATTGATGGTACCCATATCTCAAATCTATCTTGGAGACGAAATAAGCCCCTTGTAACTAACCAAACAAGTAATCAATCCTGGGCAAAGGATACTTATTTTTCACTATCATCTTGTTCAATTGCCAGTAATCAATACACATCAGCAGTGACCCGTCCTTCTTCTTCACAAACAACACTGGTGCTCCCCAAGGTGAACTACTGGGCCGAATAAAGCTTTTGTCGCATAATTCCTGTAATTTCTTTTTCAACTCCTTTAACTCTGGTGGTGCCATCCGATATGGTGGAATGGATATAGGATCAGTAACAGGATATACCTCAATCTCAAACTCAATCTCCCTCTTTGGTGGCAATCCTGAAAGATCATATGGAAATACATCTGAAAACTCTTTCACCACCTTTGTATTTGCTCTACTTCTTTAGCTACCCTGTAATGTTCACCACCGATGCTAAATAAGTAATGCATCCCTTTTTCATCAACCTCCTTGCTTGTACTGCAGATATTAACCACGATATGTGTCTGTTAGCCTCTCCCTGAAAAATAAACTTTTCCTGCCCATCGGGTCGAAACTTTATCCTTTTAATTGCATAATCAATCGAAGCCTTATGAACAGTCAATCAATCCATACCAAGGATAACATAAAACTCCAATATAGGTAACTCAATCAATTCTGCAGGCAAAGATCTATCACAAATTCTCATATCACAAATATCATACTTGTACCCTACAATGATCTTATCTCCTATCGGTGTGGTTATTTTTAAAGGAACATGCAAAGGTTTCCTATCCGACCCCAATTTCATGGCAAAAATAGGTGACATAAAAGAATGGGTTGCACCCGAATCAAACAACATATAAGCCACTATATTATGCACTGAAATCATACCTACGACTGTCTCATGAGATCCCTGGGCCTACTGCTGGGTAACTGCAAAAACACGCCCTTGGCCCCTACCAGCTGCTGACTGTCCTGCTGATGGACTCTGCCCTGCTGGTCTGCCTCTGCCTATACTCTCTCTACCCATTTGTACTAATGGCTGGGATGAACCTGTCCCTGAATGCTGTAGAACTCTGGGCAAAGGACAATCCCTATAAAAATGCCCAAATTGTCTACATCCGAGGCATGCCCCTGACCTGATACGACATTCCCCTGAATGTCTCCTCTGTGGGCATCATTGTCGTCATCTATACTGGTCTACTAGGGCCTCATAAGTATCTAGGAATAGGAGGCCTCATACTAGTACCTCTACCAAAATTCTGTCTCTGACTGGGGAGTGGTAAAGACTGCACTGGCCTTAGAGAAGGTATAGGTGCAAAAGTCTGGGATGTCCCCTCCCTAGGTCTACGATGCTCTCCTCCTCCTCCTTTCTTCATTTGCTCCTGATCAGATCTTTCCTCCTTATATTTAGCCTCCATCTGGGCTACTTTATCAATTGCACGACTGAGGGAAGTAAACTCCATAGCTAATAGAATGTTATGCAGAGATGCATGTAACCCTCTCCTGAACCGCTTAATCAAATCTTCTTATGTAGGAGCAATCTTCTTAGCATACTTACTCAACCTTCTAAACTCTCTGGCATATTCTAAAATAGATAGGTTCCCTTATCGCAACTACTCAAATTTCACAATGTTGCTTTCTCGTAAGCCCTCTGTCAAAAACTCATCCATCATCCTCCGTTTAAACTCTCCCTAAGTCATAGGAATATCATTGTGAATATTATCATCAATATGCTCTATAAACCAAGTAGCAGCATCTACCTCCAATAATAATCCCACTAACTTTATAATCCTGGCATCTGAACAAGATAGCTTTAGAACCATCTTATCAACCCTGTCAATAAAATCACTGGGGTCAGTACCATACTCCCCTACAAAGGTAGGTAGTCGTAGTCTCAGGAACTCCCCAATAGTTACACCAACTTCTGGGATAACTCTACGTGCCCTGACTCCCTGTAATACTGCTGGTTCCCTCTAAGGTGCTGGTGGCATCTCAGGCTATACCACTGGCAGTACTGGAGGTGGCTGCTGTGCTACTGCGGGCTGTGCTGCTAAGTGCATCCGGATCTTCTGTAAAATCTCCTATCTCATCTCCTGTATCTCCTATCTCTAAGGTGCATCACCCATCTGATCAGATTCAGTACGTCTCAATGACCGAGGTGGATCAGAATGAGTCTTCCATATAGGAACATATGTATTAGAAGCAACCTCTGCCTCCTTACTAGATCCATGGAACTCACCCTCCTCAATAGGTCTAGGGTGCCTATTTGCACTTTTTGACATCTTAACACACTGTTACAAATCAAAACAAAACAATCCAGCATGTAAAAGAATGTTTATATCATAGGTACGCAGAATTTCAAACAATGAAGAAGATTGTTATTTTGACGATATAAGAGAATCCTATATTCCATGGTACTTCTATTGCTACTAATATGCAAACACTACAGGTTATAATAAACCTTTAGCTCTGATACCACCTTTGTCATAACCCAACTTGGGAGCCGCGACGGTCCTAGGGTATGGGTATTGCCTAAGCTACCAGTACCATGAAGAACCTAATTATCTGTATGATATAGCAAGCAATTCACATAATCAATTCAAATATAATTTAATATTTCTAATGAAATTTCGACAACATCTCCTCTAATATGAGACTATACCCCGCTGAAAAAATGCAAACAACACTCCCAATATAACTTTATTATCAACATCCAATTCAACCTCCAATATCAACTCATCATATATATATATATATCAAACCATACACATCCATAGCATAGTCTATATGTAAAACTAAAAGAAATACAAGCACACACGTTTATGTCTCTACTTAGGTTACAATACAATGAAATCTCTAATAATATACAAATATTTACATATACTGATTAAGACCCGAGTATTACATGATAAAAATAGCAAAATTCCAAGGCGAGGATAGATAGTGCCAATGGAATTCGAATCTCATTGCGGCCCTAAAAAACAATGGCAACTACGGGGGTGAGTATAAAAATACTCAGTGAATCTATATATATAAAAATGCAATAAATGTTTATAATATCATGATCAATCACAAATGACCTGTAGAAATAATATAAGATGGCAAATATGAGGTGAAACAAGGTTGCATATGAATATTCAGTGTATGAGTCAACTCTCATATGATACAACAGGATTGGGTCCAATGAAAAGTGCAATCGCACTGTAATAGCACAATCGTGCATAATCCAATGTACGTAAGGGAGATCAATCCTTACGGCTAGAGAATATAACACCCCTTCCTAGCAAGGGTCCAATGAATACCAGTGTGCACACAATCGATGGAATTATCCGCTACACCATCGAGGTAGCCCTGTTATACTACCACATGGGTTTGTCTCAACAAAATAATAAAAATAGCATAAATTCAACTCATATAGGGGTGGAACAGTCCAATATATATCCATAATAAATAATAGAATAAGTTTGGATCAAGTGATAAAAATGACTGGCGGGCCCAATTGAGCTGCCGCAATTGGCACTCACCGTTACGGGTTCGTTTTGGGATTTTTGAGTAGTTTCTGGTTAACTATGCTATCAATAGATTCAAGTGGACTATAAGGTACCATTTTAAATGTTAGGGAAAAACTAGATGATTGGGCCTAGTGGGGGTTCGGTTGGCTTTTTAGGTTTCATTTTATAGCCAGTCAAAGTTTAGGTCGTTTTAAGTCATTTCGGTAGGCTTATTTAGGGGAAAAAATGCACTGTAGATACTTTAGGATATCAAGTATTGGTTTATCATTCCAAATGATATTTTATATGATATATGATGCAAATCATGTATAATTATATATATATATAATCACCTTAAATGCAAAATTCCACTTTAAACCCCAATGCAGGAGTCGTAGGCCCTAACTGGACCGTTGCTCGACACTCCCAGCTGGAGTACCCGAATGCTCACCTATTTCCATATATAACACTTCGATAAGACTTAAAACATTACAAAACTCCTTATTTACATCAAAAGACATCAACCATACACAATATACATGACATTACACAATTAATACCTTTTCAATCCTTTATGCATCAAACACATTTCTATCACTATATTTCACTTACATTTCATATATTCGTCACTATCATATCAAGTTAAGAACTTATACACACCTAGTTCAACAGTCCATATAATACATACAACTAATTACAAGTTTACTTTCCAAGTAACTAAACTTACAGATTTACATTTCATACACCATATATCCATATTCAAACCCTTCCTTCTCAATTGCTTCAACCTAACCCATTAAACCTATAAACTAAACATGGTTCGGCCTAGTTAGAATTTCCTCCATTCCTTCATTTTTCAACACCAATCATTCAAACAATATAAGTACACATCAAATGTATAATATTCAAGCATTCCAACCTATTAAATACCAAAGTATCAATCCTTCTTCAAGCAACATACCATTCGACCAACCTAGAAAATCAATCAAATGGATTTATTTTCATCAAATGGCTACTAATTCATCACAAACACATCAAATACATCACATTTAAACCAAAACTCCATCAAAATAACACATTTAAATTTTAACTCTTCCAAGTTAGGGTTTCTTCCAAGTTTTTGATTTTCTTTCAACCTAAACACATATTTGATACAAATTACCATCAAGGAATATCTAAAGATCAAAATTGAACCAAAAGAATGGTAAAAACACTTACTTTTTCAATAGTTCTTTGAAATCTTCCAAGCTTTAATTTATCAATTTTTCTTGATTTTTCTTTGATTCTAAGGTTAGAATTGTGTTTAGGATGATGGAATTAATTAGTTTGAATCAAGAAATGAAAGAAAACAACTTGGTATGATGAAGAACAAGGATGGCTGAAACTAGCTTAAGGAAGAAAGAGAAAGTTTGTATGAAAATGGCTAAGGTTGAAGAAGAGGTATGAAAAATCAAGTTAATAATCCTATACATTGATTCTATAGTAAAGAATATGCAACCTAGCTTACTAACTATTCAATTCTTGATCTTTCCATCCAATAGTTTGATTTTGGTTAACTTAAAATGGTTACCATACACTTGCAAACACCATATAAGTTCATATACCTTAGGAAAAGACTATACTACCTCTAGTTCAAATTCGTTCCCTTTTTAGTTAACCTTTCCAGCAATTATTTTCTACTGGTTTAAATCTTCCAACCTTAATTCATATGACTATTACACCTCTATTTTCATGTTCTAATATTCTCTTTTAACATCAAATATAATGTTAATTTCAACTAAAAACTTAAAGGGTGTGAAATGATCATTTTGCCCCTAGTTCACCAGAAATATAATTTCACCTGATTGCTTCCTAACAGACTTTAAACCTCCTCTACTCATACAAACACATCATGAAACATGCATACATGTCAAATTCAAACATAAACAAATAGTGAATCACAACAATCAAGTCAAGTCAAAATTCCCAAGGTTGCCCTTTGTGGTTCAGGTTTTAGGTTTTGACTAAGGTGTTGCAGAGTCTCTTAACCATTCTATCAACAATGGCTATAGAAACCTCTTCATAAGTCAAATTTGAATTTAGCTCTAATGGATGAGCTTGCAACACATATGAAGGGTCCGAAGCATACTTGTAAAGCATAGATATATGAAACACTAGATACACACTATCTAGGTTCGTCGGAAGTGCTAAATGATAAGAGGCATCTCCAATCTTATCCATAATCTCGAAAGGTCTAATATACCTCAGAGATAACTTCCCTTTCTTACCAAATCTCATAATACCTTTCATTGGTGATATCTTCAAAAAGACCATATCACCAATGGAAAAATGAAGATCCTTTCTTTTAGGGTCGACTTAACTTTTCTGATGACTAAAAGCGGTTCTTAACCTTTTTTGAATAACAGGTACCTTTTCAGATGTGTATTAGATCAAATCAGGTCCTTCAATAAATTTTTCTCCTACCTCATACTGATAAATGGTAGATCTACACTTCCTCCTATGCAGAGCCTCATATGGTGCCATTTTAATCGTAGAGTGATAACTGTTGTTGTAGGCAAACTCAATTAAAGGTAGATGCTTATCCCAATTCCCTCGAAAGTCTGTAATGCACATCCTCAACATGTCTTCTAGAGTTTGAATGGTCCTCTATGATTGTCCATCAGTCCGAGGATGGAAAGCAGTATTGAAATCCAAACAAGTACCCAAAGACTCATGCAATTTCTTCCAAAATCTCAAGGTGAACTGAGTACCTCTATCAGAAATAATATATATCAAAATACCATGCAACCTTACAATATGATTAATGTATAGTTGGGCATACTGAGAAGCTAAATATGTAGTCTTAACGGGTAGAAAATGAGCTGACTTTGTCAACTTATCCACAATCATCCAAATAGAGTCATGTCCACTTGAGGTTTTTGGTAACCCAACCACAAATACCATAGTTATCCTTTTCCATTTCCACTCTGGCAAAGGTAACTGTTGAAGTAACCCAGATGGTTTCTGATGCTCAAACTTAACCTATTGACAAGTCAAGCACTTAGCCACAAACTCAATTATATCACTTTTCATCCCATACCACCAATATGCTCCTTTAACATCATGATACATCTTAGTGGTACCTGGATGTACATTGTAACTGAAATGATGAGCTTCATTGAGAATCACATTTCTCAATCCATCCACAGCTAGAACACATAATCTATTGCCCAATCTCAGTACACCATCAACTATGGCAAAGCTTGGAGTTTTCTCTGTTCCCACATCATTCTTTAGCTTTACCAACTGAGGATCCTTATCTTGCGCTTCTCTTATCTGATCAATAAGTACTAGTTTAACTTGAAAAATAAGCTAAAAGCACACCCACATCTGACATATCCAATCTAATACCCATTTCATGCAAACTTTGCACCCCTCTCATTAGAGATCTCCTACTAACTTGGATATGGGCTAAACTTCCCAAAGATTTTCTATCAAAGCATCTGTCACCACATTAGCCCTTCCTAGATGGTATAAAATTTCACAATCATAATATTTTTGTAATTCCATCCATCTCCTCTGTCAAAGATTGAGATCCTTCTATTGGAAGATATATAGTTCAAACTCTTATAATGAGTGAAGATCTCACACTTCTCTCCATACAGGTAGTGTCTCCATATCTTCAACGCGAATACAACTACAACCATCTCAAGATCATACATAGGGTAATTCACCTCATACTTCCTCAACTATCTAAAAGCATAGGCTATCACTCTGCCATTCTGTGTAAGTACACATCCAAGTCCCACTCTCGATGCATCACAATACACTACATATCCTTCTTCTCCTGATGGCAAAGCCAAAATAGGTGTCGTGATAAGACAATTCTTCAACTTGTGGAAACTCCCTTTGCAAGCATCCGTCCATTGGAGTTTCACTTGCTTTTGAGTAAGCTTGGTCAAAGGTGTTGCAATCCTAGAAAAATCTTGTACAAACCTCCTATAATACCTTGCCAAACCCAAGAAACTTCTAACTTTGGAAATATTTGTGGGTCTAGGCCAATTAAGGATCGCATCCACTTTCTTCGGATCAACTTTAAGTCCTTCCTTTCTCATCATATGCCTATGGAAATAAACACTATTGAGCCAAAACACTCACTTGGATAACTTGGCAAACAAGTGACGCTCCCTCAAGGTTTGTAATACAATATGAAGATGTTCTTTATGCTCTTCCTTGCTCCTAGAATATACAAGAATGTCATCGATGAATATAATAACAAACTTGTCTAGAAATGGCCTGAACACCCTATTCATCAAGTCCATGAATATGGCTGGTGCATTAGTCAATCCAAATGGCAACGCTAAGAACTCATAGTGTCCATATCTAGTCCGAAAAGCCATCTTCAGTACATCCTCATTCTGAATTCTCAACTGATGATAACCCGATCTCAAGTCTATCTTGGAGAAATGACTAGCACCTTGTAACTGGTCAAATAAATCATCTATCCTTGTTAAAGGATACTTGTTCCTAATGGTAACCTTGTTAAGCTGCCTATAGTTGATACACAATCTCATATAACCATCTTTCTTCTTCACAAAGAGCACTGGTGCTTCTCATGGTGAACTACTAGGTTTGATGAATCCCTTGTCAAACATATCTTGCAATTGAACATTCAATTCTTTCAACTCAACTGGTGCCATACAGTAGGGAGGAATAAAAATCAGACTCGTGCCAGGTAGTAACTCGATACCAAACTCTATCTCTCTATCTGGTGGTAAACCAGACAATTCTTCAGGAAACACATCTTTAAACTCATTCACAATAGAAATCTGATCAATATCTCTGTGTTTCTTATCAACATCATGGATATATGCCAAATATCCTTGACAACCCTTTCTTAACAATCTCCTCGCTCCAATAGTGGATATTAAGTTATAAGGAACCTCACTTCTCTCCCCTTAGAATTCAAATTCCTCTCCTGAAGGTAGCTTAAACATAATCTTCTTCCTATTGCAGTCAATAATAACAAAGTATTTGGACAACCAATCCATGCCCAAGATCACATCAAACTTCAGCACTGGTAATTCAACCAAATCTACCTCCAAATTCTTGCCACTAAGGCTAACCAGACAAGAACGATACACCTTACTCACCTCTATCTCCTCCTCCAAAGGAGTCTACATAACCAATGCACAATCCATCAATTTACATGCCACAAGCAATTTCTTTGCAAACACAGAAGAAACAAATGAATGTGTGGCACCCGAATAAAATAAAACTCGTGCATTTAAAGCTTGAATAGGAACAATACCTGTCACAACTATGTTCGAGGCCTGAGCATCCTACTGAGTTAAAGCAAAAACTCTTCCTTTGCCTCTCCCATCGGTGCCTGCCCTGTAGTCTAACCCATTACCTTACTAGAACCCCTACCAGCATCTTGGCCTCTAGCCATACCCCCTCTGCCAAACTAAATACCACTGCCTCCTCCCCTATCCACTTGAACTGTAGATTGGAAAGCCTAAGGCCTATCACTATGAGAAGTCTAAGGACAATCCTTTATAAAGTGGCCTAATTGACCACATCTGAAGCAAACACTAGTCTCCCTATAACATTATCCAAACTACTTCTTCCCATATGTGGGACAAAGAGGGACCAAGCCTCTAAGAACTGAATAATTGACAGTACCATAACCCATCGGTGTAGTAGGTCTCAAAACATTCTGCCTCTATTGGGATCTACCTAATTGACCTCAAGAATGGAACTGTAGTGCAACATGAAGAGAAACTCCTATATTCTTCACACCATTCTCATCCTTATCAGATTTGGACGAGCTTCCTATCTTTGCCTTCTTTTTTCTGTTCTTTAGCAGACCTTGCTTCCATTTCTCTATTCTCTATAACTCTTGCCTTATCCACCAGTGTGGAAAAGGAATCAAACTCTCGGACTAATAGAATCTTGAATAATGGGGTCAACAATCCCCTCCCGAACTGATGAATCCATGCTGCCTCATCTGGCACTAGAGCAATAGCAAACTTACTCAAATGGCTAAACCTCTTAGCATATTCAGATATAAACATATCATGAGTCTGCATAAGCCTCTTAAAGTCCAAAGATCTAGCCTCTCTAACTGATTTTGAAAGAAACTCCTTCAACATAAGTTCCCTAAAATGAGCCCAAGTAATATCCTCATTACCTCTAACAAAACTAGAAATACTTCTCTTGAACTAGTCATAGGCATTACCCTTTATAAGGTGACTTGTAAACTCCATAATTCTTCTATATGGAACCCTTAGAATCTGTGCTGTATATTCCCCTTCTTCCAAGAACTCAGCAGGTTCTACCTTAGCCTTGTATTCTGCTGGCTTAAGCTTAAGAAATTTCTCGAAAGATACCTCCTCAACTTATGGAACCAAAGGTGGCTTAGGAGGAATAACTGGAGGAGCTATCGGTGTTGTAGGTGGTGGTAGGGCTGGAGCCACCTGTATTGGAGGAGCTTGTTGCCTCTGCTGCGCAATATACTCAGCTATCATTTCATAATTTTGCTCCAACCATTCAAATCTCTAAGCCATATCTAATGGAGGTGTTGGAGGAACCTCATTATCCCCCATTCGACCAACAAATCTAACCTCAGAAGGAACATCTCTCCTAAGATGACCACGTCCTCTGCCTCTACCACGACCTTATCTAGGAGGCATATCAAAACTGATAATAGAAACAAACAATTCATATATAAACTAGACGAAAATGCAGGTTCTCAACAAAGGATAACAAAATATTGATGAAACATATATGCTCCATAATTTTCCTATCCATACTCATTGCCACAAATTAACTATAACTTAAAGCTTAAGCTCTGATACCATCTTTGTCACATACCAAAATCAGAGATGTGATGGTCCTAGGGCATGGGTAAGTGTAAGGCCACCAAAAACCTATAGAACACACCAATCTATCCTGTGGTAATAACATACACATCTATATCCATATACAATATCAAATCATAACCAAACAACAATCTGAATACCATCCTGATATAACCATCTAAAAATATAATCAACTTGTTCACCATGGATCAAAGGCAAATGAAGTCCTCTATCCAAAATGAACAAGTGATAACCGAAAAAAAATATTACATGCCGTTCAATTATTATGGAGCTCTAAGAGTATTACATCTCAAAATAATAACAAAGATATCCAAAATGAACAGAATCTATACTTTCAAATAACTTCTTGGAGGAAAGAAGTCAAGATGCTCTATCTTCGGCCTTTGGACTGACCAATCTAGCACCTGAAATCCACAACAGAAGGAGGGCGAGCCTTCAACTCAATGAAATATATATATATAT
>CANXYC011496415.1:0-11208 GCA_948193065.1 Aleurites moluccanus | reverse complement strand
TTCAAAATTATACAGTTAGGGCATCAATTAGTGAAATTACATTGTGTTGTCTCAATTGGGCCTCAATTAGTATACGTTAGACAGGCCTTCCTTGGACTGATCGAAGTTGGACTTAGGCCTGTGAACATGTTTAACCGCAAGTATTGAACTCGAGTTTTACAGATATCAAATTAGTAGAATTTTGTTTAGTTCAGACACATGAAATTGAAAACAGCAAAACATAGCAAACCTAAACGAGGTGTCTCGGAATTACGAGAAATAGAAGAGATTGAAAAATTTGATGAGATTTTTTTCGTAATATTCACAAATTTGGACATGGCGGGTACGTTATATATGCTGGTCTGAGTCCCAGACAAGTGCCATGCCATGCCTCTTTTCCTGCTATATGGAATGTAACATGAATTGTTCTTTTATCTTTCCTTAGCATTATTCACAAAACCTTTTTTACATTATAATTAAAAATTCCCACACGAACACTTTTTTTTTTTTTTTAATTTAATTCCATCTTCAGTTGTTTCCTTGCTCCCTTTTTTAAAATACTGCTACGCCTCTCCTCTTCTTATATGATACTTTGCCTCTTTGGTTTGTTTTTTCTCAATAATTAACATTTGGAAAATTATACTCCAATTAAATAATAATAATCTCTAATTTCTTGAACTATATTAATCCCATGACATTTTTAGTAGATACAATAACACAATTATTTATCAAAAGAAATAATTAAGTTAATTTAAAAATCGAGCCATTTGTATGTATTTATTTATTCAAGTTTTGAAGAAAAATCTCCGTCCCCATCTTATCTTTCTTTAGTTCTAATTTATTATATTGCACTTGATGCGAAGATGATGAGGATTTATCATTTTTATGTTATATTGCGCTTATTGTTTGCTTCTAAAATGTCCATGTCAATAGCTTCTATGATTTAACCTCCTGCCACTAATAGTAATGACAATAATAACAGCACCTACCATTATAATAATAACTTAATAACTAATAACCACAATTCTTGTTCAGCTTCATCTAAGGTCCCATCATCTCTATTATTGAGTATTTACTTCTAAATTAAAAAAAAAAAAAAAATCATCAAGCGTGGAAGGATAATCCTTAATTAATTCAACAATCTAAAAGAGAAATTCAGCTTGTTTCTCATGATTGCTCAAATTAAGTCTCCTTTTATATTATGCAAAATTGATAAGAATAAGCTGAATTGATAAATTCTTATTAATCTCTATTTTAATTATATTTTATATAAATAAAAAAAGTATGTTTATATTATTTAATAATTTTTTATTTTTTAATTTTTCATAAATTGCAAGTCTTTTCAATGAATTGAGATAAATAATACATAATTGTTATATATATATATATATATATATATATATATATATATAAATTGACTCTATTAATAAGTTGATTTACTTTTTATTTTAACGTTTAAAAAATTCCTTCAATTAATAAATAAGTTTGTTTTCCATCTTATTATTTAAGATATATTTTTTTTTTCTTTTATAAATTTTATATGGAGACGTGCGATTCATATATAAAATAATTGAAGAAAACGAAGTAATAACCATATAAAAAGAAAATTAGGACATAAATGGAGAGCAAAGAGGGATACCATTTCCTCTCTAGAATTGGTTGATTCATTTGTATAAATTTTTGGGGACAGCAGTAAGGCACTGTGAAATCAACTCATTAAAAAAATCTAATTTTTAAGAGTCTAATTTTTAAGAAAAAATATAAATTTTGAGTGTATTAATTAATAGATAAGTTTTGAATTGTACAATATTAAACTATTTTTGAATTTTTTTTATTACTGATATTTTATCGGTATTTTTTCTTAAATTTATAATAAAATAATGACAATTTATTTAAAAAAAAAATCTTTGATTTGAAACCGACAAATCAAAAATATTTAAATTAAATCAAACAGAAATCATATAGATAATTTGACTATAATGATAGTTTAGTTTAATTTAAAAAAATTTTAAACCGAAGATATTGATTTAGTTTAAGAATAATCTTTCAAATCGATTAAATCAAATTGATATCCCCTCTATCTAATTGCATATAAAATTTTATGAGATATATTTTTAAATTTAAAATTTTTTTTCTTGCAATTTTATCTATTTAAAAAAATAGCGGCATACATAAATTTTTTGAGATAAAAATAAATATTCGATGAAATAGAATAATACAAAATCTCACAACTTTGCAATATTATAATTCCTAAAAAATATATTAAAATGAAATTTCAGATTAAAATATTAGATTATGCTTAGTGTAATAGTCATTGTTTGACTCTTTTGATAGTGTTTTCGCGACTTAGATTTAGATACCAATAAAAATAGATTCGATGTTAAGAGTAAAATTTGCAATTCATATTTGAACTATCAACGAAATAACGGACCAATAAAAAAGATAAATTCACCATAATGGGGATAAAAGTAAGATCCACTATAGAGGAATAAAGAAATAAAAATATAAAATAAATCCACCAAAAAGAAAATTAATATAAAAAAGAATTAAATTTTTTCAAAATAAAAATAATTTTGAACATTATTAAATAATAAAATTTGAATAAAATAAAAAATTAAGAGAGAAAGGTCACCAACGGCAACCCAAAATAAAAAGAGAGGAATAGTTTTTTTCAAGAGGAGATAAAGTTTATTTCTCTAAAATCTTGGCTAAATTACACACATTATCTCTAAACTTAACTTGTAATTCATCGTTATCCCTAAATTTCGATTTGTCGCCCAAAAATCCTCCGACTTTAATTTTATCGTACCGATTGTCCTTTTGTCTGTTTTCCGTCAATTCCTCAAACGAAAATATGACGTGACTTTCATTTATTATTTTTAAACATTATTTCATCTCTCTCATCCATTATTTTTCTCTTTCAATCCCTTCTCTATCGTCTTCTTCTTCTTCTTCATTTCTGCTAAATTGAGTGGTTACCTCTTCTGTTCCTACCCATGATTAGAAAAAAAAAAAAAAACCCAACTGATGAAGATATCAAAGAACATGAAAAATAGTGGGAGGAGTTCCAATCAAACCCAGTTGTTATTTTTTGATCCGAGCGGAGGAATGCCGATAAGATTTGGTATTGGGGTTGATTTAGTGGATCTGTACAGAGGATCATCAATAGTGACGGTGGCGGCATCATCTTGGATTTTAGAGTTCTTCATCGTATCTAGTTTTGCAAAATAGCCAAGCATGACCCACTCAAGTGTAATGGAGAAAATTTAGAAATCCATATATGATTTTAATTTTTTTGAGATTTTCTTTGTTAATAACAATTAAAAAGGAGCGGGTTTGGTGAGAAAATTTCACTGCGAAAATATTTCCCACCATGAGATTAGAAAAATTTTGAGCAACAAATCAACAGATTTATTTCATTCATGGAGAGAGTGTAAGAAATAAAAAAATTTAAGTTTTACTTTGCTTAAGGTTTTAATTTAGATTTAATGATGCAAATGAAATTTGATTTCTACTTGAATTTTGTTTGGAATGAGAGAAAGAGATGGAAAATGAGTGAAAAAACAAAGAGAAGAAGAGATAGAAAATCAATGGAAGTGAAATGGTTGGATTGAAGAAGAAGATCAAGGAATAAGAAAAAAGAAAAAACGGGAGAGTATAAAAATATGGATAGGTAGGTAGGTGGGTAGGTGGAAGGGTAGGTGGGTTGAGTAAATGAATATGATGTGACATTTAAAAAAAATTGAAATAAGAACAATCGGTGTGATAAAATTGAAGTCGAAAGATTTTTGGGCGACAAATCAAAATTTATGGACAACGATGAATTACAAATTAAGTTCAGAATAATTTGTGTAATTTAACACTAAAATCTTAGAGGAGGTTCATAGCATGCATATTTTCATTGTAATTTTTTATTATTTTTTTTAATAATTAATTTTTTTGAAAATAAATAAATAAATATATTTAATAGTTTAATGTCAATAAGTTAATAATTTATAGTGTTATAAAATGAAATATATTTTTAATTTTAATATTTTTGTTTTGTCTTAATTTAAAAAAAAATAGTGACAAATATAATCTCATTGCATTTTTTTTTACTTTAATAAAGAAATTTTGTTGGAAAAATAAAATATATTTTTTTGATAATTTATTAAAAATCTATAGTATTATTGAATAATAAATACTTTTATTATATATATATATATATATATATATATATTTGAAGACAAAAAGTAAAAATAAGGGCATAGAAGTAAAAGTGGCATTCGCAATACATGCATCACTGCTCTTCAACTAGAACTAGAAGAGGGTACATTTTAAGAGTCTCGGTCTATAAATACCACCTTAAGTTTCAACATCTCATCACATACAGCACATACATCTTCTTTCTAACACCGGTGTTATAACATGGCTTCTGTTACTCATGAACTCCAAATACCTAGCACAGTCCCTGCAGCCAAGTTGTTTAAGGTGGCTACTTTAGAAGGAGACACCCTTCTGCCTAAGATTCTTCCTCAGACCATTGGGAGTATTGAGACCAATCAAGGCAATGGAGGTCCTGGAACTATTAAGAAGTTTAACTTTGGAAATGGTAATAATCAATTATTATTTAGACATTACATTGCATAGATTTAATTATTAGTTATTATTACTTTTAATTAATAATGTTTTTCTTTTTATATGTAGGTAAATATGGGAAGAAAATAGTTGATTTCATGGACACAGATAATTTCGCGTATACAGTAACAACTTTTGAAGGTGAGCCATGGATTGACGGATTAGATAAAGTCTCTTTTGAGTTCAAATTTGAGCCTTCCCCTGACGGAGGGTCCATTTTTAAGAGTGTGAACAAGTACTATGCAAAGGGTGGTAGTAAGCTCAATGAAGCACAAATCAAGGCTGTAGAAGAGACGTTAGCTGGAATTGCCAAGGCTGTTGAAGCATACTGCTTGGCAAATCCTTAAGTCTAAATAACTCAAATTATGATTATAAGCTGGTTTACTTCGGGCCAATTATGTAGTTTTGGTCTGATAATAATAAATAAAGCTGGCTATCATCTTTTTCCCCTTTTTTTACTTCAGGCCAAAAACTATATATATGTTTGTATGTTGTTTTGGTCTGATATTAATAAAAGTTGGTTATCATGATGTTGAATGTGAGTATGGCTTACACCATGCCATTGTAATGAAATTAACTAATTATTGTATACTTTTTTTTTTGCACCATATATCATGCAAATCATTATTATATTTAATATTAATTAATGAACAATAATTAATAAAATGTATATATGAATTTTATTTTCTTTAGAAAGAATAGAATATATGAAGCTCAAAGTTTGCATTGATAATTCTAATTATAAAAGTTAATAATTTTTTTTTGTGCATGAATAATTTGGCTGAGAGAAGGAAATCTTTCTTGATGTTCTCATTTGATATAATTAAAAATAAGAAGGGATAAATCACTAAAAAATCACTGAAAAAGAAAAAAAGGGAGGGTAGTTATGTATATTTTCGACCTCTATAGTAGAATTATAATTTGAATCTTATCATATTAAATTTCTTCTCTCCAAAGCTGATAAAAAAAAAATTAGCATATACTTTCCTTTTCTGTAGCTATCATGCATTTTAATTCCCCACCTAACTCTTGTCAGTGAAATCTATCTATCTATTAATAAAATCTATCCTCTTATCCAAAAAAGGAAAAAAGAGGGAGCAAGCGTATTAATGGAATTGATTAATAAACCTGTAAAATGACATTATTCAATATATTTTAAATCTACCTATCATATTTAATTTAAATTTTTTATATCTCTAAATTTTATAATGATATTTTAAATTAATTATTTAAATATTAAAAAATTATTTAATATTTTTTAAATTTAAAAATAATTTTATATCCATTTTAAATAGATTCACATATCTTATATATATATAATATATATTATTGATTAGCCGGCTCCATCACCATGTCTCAAAACGTTCAATCAAAGAGTGACGAAGTTCAATTGGATTTATATGTTTAATTTAACTGCAATTTCTCTTTTATTTCAATTATCTAGACATTTGTCTTCAGAGTTTCGTTTTAGGCCATTGATTTGATACCCATATTTCTATTTTTGGCATCTGTACTAATAGAGTCTCAGAAATAATTATAATGGATGTGAATAAGGCCATTTCAAAACCTAAATGATCCAAATCCATATGTTTAAAATTATGGCAGGAGAGAAAATCAGTAGTGAGTGGGGATAGTGTCAGATCTATCCTTGGGTGGCCAAATTCAATTTATATTAAATAATAGATAAATAATTCAATTGAAATATTTCTACTTTGATAAATAATAATATTTTTTATATATCAAATATAAATATTAAATTCTACAAAAAAAAAAAGCATTTTTATCTTTACATTATTCAACCATAACAATAATGTTGGAACTAAATTAACTAAGGTTGTTTAAGTATAACTTATTTATATAAAAAATATTATTATTTAAATATTCTTTGTGATCTTTTATATAGTAATATAAATTTTATAATTTTTTAAAAGGATATACTTCTTATTTTTATTTTTATTTTAATTATTTAGGAATTAAATTTTCAAATTATTTAAAAGGTTATGTTATTTTTTATGCCTGTAATTTTTTTAAAAAAATTAAATAATAAATAACAATAATTAAAATTTATTCCAATTTCAATGATAATATGCTAGGAAGTGAAGATGTGAATATTATGCATATTTTTATTCATCAAAACAAAAATAACCGACTGTTTATTGTCACTCTCAAGCCCAAAGTAAGCAACCTTGGTAGGGGAATATTTTTTAAAAAATATATATATAGTCATCTTTACTTGTCACTACAGGATTCTTGATAGTAATCCATAACGGTATAAGTGGGGATTGTTATGTATTTATATACAATAATTTTTCATGTAATATATTTTAAATTTTTTTTAAAAATTATAATTTGATAGTATTTAATATAATGAATTAAATTTAATAGATCAGATTTGATATATAAATTTTATAATATATTTTTTATTATTTATTTAATTTTTATTTAGTACAAAAAATATATTATTGGATTCAGTATATTAAAAACTATTAAATTATCTTTTTAAAAATTTTTGCTCAAATGTTATACATGAGAAGTTAATGTGCAAAAATGTATAATAATCCTTGAAACTCTGAATAAAGTCTTGCTGAATTTTTAAGTGAGAACGATTTATAATGAAAGATTCCGTATTCAAATCCCTATTAAATCAATTTCCTTTGGATCAACATGAGTATGAATTAATTTTATATCCTGTGTGCTATAAAAATACCTCATAAATAAATAAATCCTTGATAGTGCATTCAAGTCCGTACACCTCAAAACTAAAATTAAAAAACTACTTTGATATATTTTTTTGACTAATCAATGAAAGAACCTATTTAATTAGTACAAAATCTACTGCACTACTTTTTAATTATTTTCCATGATCGATTTTGGATATCCAAACTGCACAAACACACCCTTCAATTATAGAGACGAACGTCCATGCTAAAGCAAATTCCCTTTGACTCAACATTAAAAAAACATCGAACCTTTTCTTCAAATCCATAATCTCTTTCCTTTTCTTCCCTGTCCATTTATTTTTTCCTTAGTTAAATGTGAATAACTCAATTGAAATGAATTTTGTTTTACAAATTCTCATGTTTAAAATGAAGAATGCTTATAGAATTCAATTCTCTTAAATTCTTGCAAGAAATGATTTTAGAAGAATAAGAAATCAGCTCATTTTAATTTGATTTTGAAAGAATTCAATTGAATTGAACTGAACTAATTAAAATAATTTTTAATTTATTACAATATTTAACGTAATATTATTGTTGGATTCTTGATAATAATCAAAAGAATTGGTTTAATGGTATAAAAAAGTTCGGGAGATTGTTATGTATTATTGTTGGATTTGTATCTTAAAAACCAATCATCAGATGATAATTTTTGGTATATTTTATATCATGATTTATATATTTATGACTTTCATTATTATGATTATTTGAATAACTGCGTAATATAAATTATTATAATAATGTTCATAGAATAAGATATTCTAAAATCATTTCTAGTCAAGTATTATTGTGAAATGGGATATTAATAATACGTCGAGACTACTATGTGTAGTGACTGATGACAATGGTTATGGATATAAGATATTAAGTCAATACATAAGTACGTGTTGGAGAACTATATACTAGATTGACCCACCATGAGAATACTATATGGATTATTGTATGAGTGTCATAAGTATTTCTCATAATAATAATAATAGTATGATCTTTTGACTTGAGATCATCAAAGATCCCAACATAAGGAGTTGTATATCTTGATATTGTTAAACATCTTCCATAACAGAATGTATTATAAAAACAGTAATTAGATATGCCACAAATTATATAAAGGGATATTGAGTGATCAAGATAGGATATCCCTCATATACAACAGGAGTGATATTTTTGGGCTCTTTAATTGAGTGAGATCTAAAATGCATGGCCATACTCAAATGAGTCAATATGTGGTATTGATATCATTTAATTTAGGAACCTACTCAGGTATCAAAAATATAAAGACTGAACTATGCGAGTATGACATATTCCATGACTCGTATTCAATTAAGACATCTAGGACAAAATGATTTAATTACTTGGTAATTTTATCACAAGAAAGGTTATGTCGAGTTATTGACATTCTCGTGACTTAGGTAGTATTAATGTGTTCCTAAACACCGCTCACTGTTTGTGACATAAAATATGATTTTATGTCACTGCTAATGTTATGTGAATCTATAGGATTACACATTTAGATCGCATCGATGTTTTATGTCACTGCTAATGTTATGTGAATCTATAGGATCACACATTTAGATCGCATCGATGATAGAAATTTTAATTTATGAGATGAATTAAAAAAATAAAAATAAGCATTGGGCTAAATGATTTAGCTTATAACTAATATAAGCCCAAAATTCGAGCCCAAGTCAGATGGGGCGAATTAGGGTTTTATTAGTTGACCTAATATTAGGATTAAATGCCTATAAATATACATGTGATATTTATTTTAAGTGACACACCTTTTTCTGCCGTTTTTTAAAAAAGAAAGTTGAAATTAAACCCTAATCCTAATTCTCTTAGACGTATTTAGCAAAACGTCTCAGAGATATTCTTTTTGTTCGTAAGACGAATTAAAGGAGGGACGATCCATTCGTGTGGATACCGTAGAGGTAGAAAGCGAAAAAACTTTTGCTCCTGACTCAGAATTGACTAGGTATAAATTCTAACCTTCTAATCTAGAATTTCATATGGATCCTGGAGGAAATCGGAATAAATAATTTTATTCCGCTACTTTTCTAGTTTCGATTTCCTACAATTTTTGCATAATAATTTTTCATATATGATATTTTAAATTTTTTTTAAAAAAAAAATTAAATCATAATTTGATAGTGTTTAATATAATAAATTTAATAATATATTTTTTTATCCTAAATAAAAACTAAATGAATATTAAAAAATGTATTATAAATTTTATATATCAATTCTAACGGATGAGATTGAAACCAAATAAAAATATGTGATTAATGAAACCGATAAAAAAAAACATTTCAATGCATGTATATTCATGTGATCAAGATCATGAATTTTTTATATTTAATTTTGATTGAAATTAAATTCAAAATCTTTTAGTTGATTAAAATAATTACAGTATTACAAAGTCATATCGAATTATATGATACTAAATATTTTGGTATTTAATTTCGATTGAAATTTAAATTTAAAATTTTTTATGTTTTCAAAATAATTTTAAAATTATTAAATTAAAAAGTTATTGGATTGAAAATTTTGACATCTATAAAATTTATCAAAATCTATAAAATTAAAAATTTAAGGTTTTTATTTCATAAATTTATAAAATTTCACTTGTTTGGGATAAAAATAAAATTCATAAATTTTAATGGTATTTTTTGTAATAAAAAAATAATTTATAAAATTCTTCATTTATTAAAATAAGAAATTTAAAAAATATTTAAAATGAGAAATCGGGAAGGATAATAAATTTTGGACAATTCATAAATTTTAACTATTTTTTTACTAATTAAACAGTAAGTTGTAACAGAATCTATAAATTTTCTAAAATTTTTCATTCAATTTCTTCAAACCATGACTTTAATTAATTTGGAGACTTGAACATATATAATTATATATGCCCATCAAGAAACAAGAACTAAAAATGATCAAAATTTAACACAAAAATATATATATTTGAAAAAGAGCAACCGACCACATGATGTGATTGTGTTTGGCCCGTGTTAGTATGCACTCACTCCCATATTCATTATATATAAATTTTGTAGTAGGAACTTCTTCCGTCCTCACTCACTTTTTTTAAATTACCATTGCCATCACTAAACTTTTATAAGAAGATGGGATAGAAGTCAAAAAAAAATTATTGGTTTATTTTTAATCTTAAATCCAAATTAATCTATTAAATAATTAATTTTTTAAATATATTAACGTGATCTTAAATATCAATACTTTCATCTACATTCAATCCATACGAATTTTTCTATAAATTCAGCCGGTTGATGAACGACTTTAACACATATAAATCTTTTAATTTCTTACACAAATTAGTTAGAGAGATTCCATTAGGGAGTAAAGCCATTCCAATTATATTTATAGTTTTTTATTATAAATTCTCCCATTATTCTTTATCTTTAATTGTTAATAACTTTTATTTTAAAACTTTAATTAATTTTTGTTATATAAGAATATCATTCACAATACTCTGTCATAAATTAAAATTATTTTTTCCATCAAAGAATTCTATCTCAAATTTTGATTTTATCATTGTCACAATTTTTAATATTTTGAATCAATAATTTTAAGATTACTTGTTGGAGTTGAGAAGTCCATAATATATTTAATATATATAGACAATTATCGTATATACATATAGCAGTTTATTAAGTCAAACCAAGATTAAGGATTTTGTTTTGTGGCTTGGCCCATATTTTCTAAAACTTAAAACATTATTGTTAAAATTGAACAGTAATTAATATGTAACAACCAAGAAATTAAGCATCCTTGTATATGAAGGAAATGAAAACATAGTATATTTATTAATACAATGGTAAAGTATCAAGCCATCAATTCAACATAACATGTAAAGACTTTTATTACCAAGCCAAAA
>CANXYC011496024.1:0-162892 GCA_948193065.1 Aleurites moluccanus | reverse complement strand
GAAGTGTATTGTGCTAATGTTGCATATTGAGATATTGTTGGGTATTGTCTATGATTGAGTTTGAGAATTGTGGAGATCCAGAGGGATCTGTTGATGACAGTTGTATGGAGTTTGTTTATAAAAGTGTTATATTATATGTTTTTTGCCAGGGCATGCTCCTTAAATAGAGGAGATGCTGCCCATTTTTATTTGTATTGCTTAAGCTATATTCAGCTTATTTGAGTATGCATGCCATATAGTTTATTTAATGGGTTCTTCGTGGTATTGGTAGCATAAGCATCACCCATACCCTGGGACCGTCATGGCTCCGAAGTTGGGCTGTGACACATTCATCCAAACTCAAAATATTAACAAGAATAACCATTAGAACATTAATAAGCTTTCAAACTTTCAAAGGATTAAACTTACCACTTTTTCTCCAAAAGCTTCTTTTAGTTAATTTGGTATTCAAATGGCTTCTTCCTTGAATTCCAATGCCAAAATAGTAACTAAGACTTAGGAATTGATGGATTTCTACAAAAAAAACAAAAGAAAACTAACAAAGAAATGGAAGAATGGAAGTGGCCGAAACCAAAAGGGAGGTTGCTGTGTTTGCTACAACAAAATGGCTGAAGAAGAAGACCTAATTCTGAAAATTAAGTATATATACATAAATTAGAATTAGGTGAAACAAAGTTTTGGTACTTTGGCATTAAAATCCAAATCCAACCATCCATTTAGCTTACTTTAATCCTATTGGCCATTAAAATTCAAAGTCAAACAGGCTCACATGAATTCATAAGTTCCTAACCCCCAATGCCACTTCTTGAAAAGGGTCCTCCAATTTCAACGTCGAGTATTCGCGTAGGTTCTCTTGTTGGTGGCTAAAGTGGCCAAATTGCCTAATAAAACAATATAAAAATAATAATAAAATAAAAAGCAACAAAACGTTGACATGCCCACTTGAAATGTGCCATCATATTTTTCAAAAATGGAATTTTCAAATGCCACTATTTTCTAAAAGTACAAATATATATGGAAGTCTAAACCACTCAATTGATACATTAATGGATGATAGCCATCATCACTCCTACAAAAGAGATTTATACTCACCATTGAATCAAAAGGAAGCTGGACACAAAGATATATGTGAATGACAGATACTGTCTCTATACATAGTTAAAGAATCAATAGTTTAAAAAAAAAGATAGTTGAAGAATCAATAGTTACAAAATATATATATATATATATATATTTATATATAGTGCCCTAGCAAAATGATGGTAGCTAGTGATGATGACAAAACACATATCTTTTGCTTTGCATCATTTTTTTTTATGGCATCTATCAAGAAATTGTGACATTGATGGGTGTTGGCTCTCAGAAATCTAAATAACAGCCTCTTGAACAATCAAAAGTTAGAAAATTGTTCAAGATTTTGTTTGCTAGCTGCGGCCAGCCCTTCTTTTTCTGTTTCTGAATATCACTGCTATATTTAGTTTAGCAATTAATTGTAATTGTTGTCACTTACACAAGCGATCACAATTAATTAGGAGATTTTATCAATATCAAAGATTTTGAGATGCCACTTGCAAATGTAATTATCATATTTCATACATATATATATATATCATTATAGATAATGTGATGCTTACATTTTCAGCCTTTCTCTTGTTGTGATTTGTTATTATTATTACTATTATTTTATTTTTTTTGGAGAATGCAGCCTTTTTCTTGTTTGATTGTATATAAATTATATATAAAGAATTCTATGGTTACAAATTTTCAGCCATTTTCTTGTTTGAGTGGAAGAAAGTTGACAGCATTAATAAAAATAGGGGTAATTCTTTGGTAATTTTTAGTCATTAAATATAATAATATCTTCATCTCTCATTATTTTTATTATAAAATACAATTGACTAAACAATTAACCATGATTTAAATTGTGGATCCCGCTAAAATCAGAGTGTCATTTAAATATTTATGTTTTGTACAAAAATATCATTTTATATTAATAATCAAAGTTTTCATATTTGATCTAATTTTAAAATTAATAAAAATAAAATATCACAAATTAAATATGCAATCGAAATCCAACTAAGATCGAACAGGTGATATCCATTCTTATACTGAATTATAAGTAATCTACACGTAGTACAGCAAAAGGGATTGGACAGTGATATTGGGATCATATGTGCAGAATTTTCTATGTAAATGATCAGAACTATAATTACTGATCTTAAATCAGCCATAAAAGGCGCAAATTAGTCTTTAACATTAAGATAGAATCGCGTAAATATATATGAATATCAATACATCTAGGATGATAATGGGACGGAAAATCCTCATTTTCTGCGAGAATTTATCCTGAATCGAGTGGAGATTTATCGATTTGTCTCTTCATAGAGATGGAGATAGAGAATATTTGTATTCCCCACCCCATAGGGACCCGTTATTATACTTAGTTAATTATTCCTTATATAAAATTATATTAATTAATAACATATATATATATATATATATAAGGAATAATTTGTTCAATAAATAATTTTTATGAGGTTGTTGGAATTTATTGAAAGTACTTATAAATTAAATTTGTTTAAGTACTCATACTTTAATGTATATTGAATTTTTAATATTTTATTAAAAAATATTACTGAATATTTTTTATATATTAAAATATTTATATTTTAATTATATCTGACAGATGTTTTGTGCGTTTGAATTTATTAATATTTTCTAAATAAATTTTTTCATATTTTTAGCTATTATTTATGAATTTTATAAATATAAACAAATTTAATAATACAAAATTTAAGCGGGGATCCCCGCAAGGATGGGGATGTGGACTAAATTATTTCCGTATGTAAAACGGGGATGAGGATGGAGATCCCCACTAAGGCGGGGGTGGGGATGGGAATGGTTCCCCTGTCCCGCCTCGCCCCATTGCCATCCCTAAATACATCATTTCACATTTTCTGAACAAAAGCCTAAAGAGTATCATTATCATATAAACACAATTTTATTTAAATTTTCGTTCTCCAAATTACAAGTTTTAGCAGTTATAATGCAATTGGCTAAAATTTTTTGAGATAATGATCGATATGAAGGACCTGAACAATTCGCATAAGCAAAAAATCAGCCAAATTAATAGCTAAAAGCTATCGAATTAGTATTTTCTTTTAAAATATTATAGATTTGTTGTCGTGAAATTAATAATTTAGTTATTAATTAAATGTCTATCTCATAATACTAAGAATTAAAATGATCATCAAAAAAAAAAATTATTCATTATTATTAAAAAAAAGTTATAATTCATTTGTAAAGTATAAATATTTAATTTTAAAACTATGTAAAATTTGTTAATTTTATACACACCTAAAATCTTATTTGATAAAATTTTCATTTGCTTTCTAAAATTATACTTTTATTTTTATTATTTTTATTTGAACGGTTTTGGAAAATGACAATGGGTATTTGATCAGTTTTTTGTAATTGTAACGCTTAATCGTAATGGATTAATTGGATTTGTCGAAATTAATAAAATAATTTTTATATTTTAAAAAATTTATTATTTAATTCTTATATTTTAGTTTTATAATACGAATTAATCATTTCATTTAATTTTTTTATAAATTTTATTAAAAAAAATTAAAAATAAAATAATTTTTAATACTTAAAATATTTTCTTCTTTATTTTCGTTTAGATTAAAAATATTATCTTAAAATAAAACTTATATTTCATGTCTCTTACTCTCTTTATATTTAAACTCATAACTCCAAAAATTTTATAAAAAATTAGATTTAAAAAATTTCTACTAAATAATCGAAAATTTAATATTAATTATTATTTTAGTTCATGAAATTTATCTAAATTAATGAAATGATTAAGAGTATTTTAAATATTTAACAGTAAAAATAAATAAAAAAATCAATTTGTATAATATAATAAAAATATAAAAATTAAATAATAAAAATTATTTTATTTATTTGTACAAATCTCAAAAATAAATAATAATTAATCCAAACATAAATGCATCGGCATTGGGATCATATGTTTTTATCACATCTCCAAATAAAATTCCTTTTACTTCTGTGGTCCAGTAAAACCCTAGTAACTGCTTACTATCCGTCTAAGCATTACAGAATGAAAAACAAGATGCTATTTATTTGCTAATGCAATATAATCCTCTTCAAGGAGAAATTTTATAATGTAACTGTGTTCCTAATTGAAAAGGTAAATCAATTGAATTAATACATGTGATGAGATTATTTAGATAAGTAAAAAAAAATTATAAATCAATTAATTTTAGGATTAATATTTTTATCTCTATTTAATAATGAAAGATTACGATTTTTAACTATTTAAAAACACTCATCACATATTTTCATTTAATTAATTTATCATTTTAATTAAAAATTACAATTAAATTATATAATTTCTCTTTCAAAAACTAATACAAATGTTCTTCAGGAGGGCTCTCTATTAATATCCTTCTCTAATTGTCTTAACTATCCGTAAAAATGGGTAAGAAAAATTCCAATAAATATAGGTAATTAATTATAAAAAAAGTCCTTAATCCTAAGGGTTGATTGATCCATTCGGAAAACTGTTTAATAACTTCTGTATTAGTGGTCAAGATTTCAATTTTGAAATTGATACATAAGTAAATGATAAAAATTAGAACATTTGGTGGGTTGGATTTGAATTTATTGAAAGATGATAAAAAAAAAAAAGAAATTCTATCCAATGAAAAAAAAAACATCATTTATTGATGGATTCATCAATCTATATGATAAAAGTATAAAACAATGCCAATCCCTGCGTTTGGTAGACCCCACAAGTGCCGCCCATAAATAATTATCTCATTGCAGGGTTCTTCCCTAGTTCTCAAGCCCTTCTAGTTGTTTAATTTCAAAACTCTGATTTCTTTCTTGAAAGGCTCTTTGTAATTTGGCTAACATAATAGACTAGTGTCGACATGGGTTGCCCAGAAGAGGTTTTGATACAGAAAATCTGCGAATTGTATGATCAAATCTCAAGCCTTGAGAGTCTCAAACCCTCCAAAAACGTCGACATGCTATTCAATCAACTCGTTCACACGTGCATACCACCAATCCCAATTGATGTTACAAAACTTTCAAAACAAATCCAAGAAATAAGGTCTAATCTCATTAGGCTTTGTGGCCAAGCTGAAGGTCATTTAGAAACTCATTTCTCAACAATTTTAGCTTCTTTTGAAAACCCACTTGACAATCTCAGCATCTTCCCTTACTATTCAAATTACCTAAAACTTGCCCATCTTGAATTCACTATCCTTACCCAACATTACCCACAAGTCCCTTCTCAAATTGCCTTTGTGGGTTCTGGTCCTCTACCTCTAACTTCACTTGTTTTAGCCATCAAACACCTTCCCGACACCACTTTCCATAACTTTGATATTGACCCATCAGCCAATTCTAAGGCTCTTCAATTAATTTCATCAAATCTTGATCTTTCGAATCGAATGTTATTTCACACAACTGATATAATAAATGTTTCTACCGAACTTAAAGATTTTGACGTAGTTTTCTTGGCAGCTCTTGTTGGGATGGATAAAGAAGAGAAAGTTAGAATTATTGATCATTTGGCCAATTATATGGCTCCTGGTGCTATTTTAATGCTAAGAAGTGCTGATAATGCAAGAGCTTTTCTTTATCCTGTGGTAGATCCTTGTGATGATCTTCGAGGATTCGAGGTTCTTTCTGTTTTTCATCCAATTGATGAGGTTATAAATTCAGTTATTATTGCTCGTAAACATCATATTATGCCTATTCATGACTCAATCAATCATCATCATCATCAAGGTCTTGTTCCTAATTTAATTCTGCCTACCAAATGTTCTGAGATTCAAGCTTTTAATCCTCTTAATTATGGAAATATGGTTGAGGAATTGACCATTGAAGACCAACTTTCTTAAACTCTCTAGCTCTATCCTTTTGATTTCCTCCTGTAATCATCCACTTAGAATATTGGTGGATCAATAGTGCTTATTGTCGGTTCTTTATGTTGATTAATGTCAACATATTATCTCAGCTTGTAGTCTCCAATCCCAGTTGTTCCTATCTTTTTACTATGTTTAATTTCTCATCAATAAAAATATGCATTTCAATATATAATCCTAATGTAAATTAAATCATAGAATGTATGTTAACATAGTACTCGATTGATTCTTCCATTAAAAAAAATTAATTATCTATCTTTGATCAACACTTACAAAATTTGTCACATTTCATATCTTATTTTAATTTATATTTTTCGTGATTATATTAAAAAAAAATTATTTAACTTTTGCACATAAAAATTATACTTCTAAGCAATTAATTATTATATATTTCTATTATGCCTAAAATAATCATAATATATTATTATTGACTTATACACTAAATAAAACGAATTATTTATTAAAAATTAGTCGGACGTATAAGATTAATTACAATGTACCGTGTTAATATTATGTAAAAGTGTTAAATATCATGACAGGAATATAAGAAAAATATTATCCAAATTATGGATATATTTAAAATTTTATTTTAAATTATTCACTTGAGATTATATTTTTTTCTAAAAAAATATTTATATTTAAAATTTATCTTATATGTTGTTATTGTAGTCGTGGAATCTTATTTCCTAGTGAGCATAACCCTTCCATATTTGCTTATGTCTACGTCCGTTAACAGGAAACAATACTATATATTCACGGAACCCCTGCCTTGCATCCAATTCTTTATTGTTAATTCCAATCGGTTAAGAAAAAGCAATGTCACATTAAGGTTTGATTTTGATGACATAAGTGTGGAGTTGCATGTTTTTAGTTGATATTACCTCGCTTTTATTTTCTTATTCTTTTTTTTTTTAATTATTATCATCAACACTTATAGTTGTTTTTGTTTGATATAAGAGGTGTGGTTACATTACACTTATCAATGAAAGGCCAGTTAGTACATTAGGGGAAGAAAAGCCAATAGAACACGAAGACTCCTTTTTTGTTGGATTCTAACTATAATAACTAAACAAATTATATTAAGAGCATGTTCATCGATAATTTTAAAATTTATAAAATTTATTAAATTAAAAATTAAATTTTTTTATTTAAAAGCATGTTTGGATCGATAATTTTAATATTTATAAAATTTCAGCTGTTTGGAATAAAAGTAAAATCTATAAATTTTAATGATATTTTTATAATAAAAATATAATTCACATAACCATCCATTCATTAAAATAAGAAATTTTTTAAAATCTCATTTTTTATATGAAATTTTAACCTCAAAATCAGAAATGAAATTTTAGTGGATAATAAATTTTGAATAATCTATTAATTTTAATTACTTTTTTATTAATCAAACAATAAATTTTAATAAAATTTATAAATTTTTTAAAATCTCTTATCTAAATTCATCAATCCAAACATGGTTTAATATTTTTCATTTACTCTCAACAAGTTTAACTTGAATTCTACTATGCAGAAAAAACAATTTTAGAAAGGGGAAGCATTATCCAATTTTAAGAAGGGTGAGACATTTTTTTTCATCCATTAATTTTTATTTTTTGCAAAATTGAAAAAAAAAAAGGAAAATGAAATAAAGAGAGAAAATAGGAAAAAATAAAAAAAGGAAAATTTAAATTTTGAATTCATGATTTTATATTAATTACAAAATATAATTTTCAAAAAATTTATAATAACTAAATAACAATAAGGGTTCGTGCAATTCAAACATGTTTATCATGAAAGTAACAGGTTACAGGTGGCAAATCTTGTGTCGACTAATGAATTAGGTTTGCATATCCTCCAAAACCTTTGGCCAACTGCAATCAAGTTGATAACAGAAAATATAGTTGGGAGTCTCGTGAATCAGGAGAGGACAGTGAGTAGAAATTGAAAGATGGTTTTAGAAAACCGTATCTTTTCATAGAAATCAAATTCAGTCACCTCCAGCTCTACCTCCAGTATCAAAGTAGGAAGGCATTCCCATGCTGCTGCTCACACTCGCACCTTCCATAAGAGCAAATCTCATATCTTCAGATGGTTTCCAATGCCGCTTTCGCTGGTTGATGAACCAGTTGTTTATCTGCTTTTGATCTAGTCCTGTAATCTCTGATAACTTCAATTTCTCTTCTTCCTGTACAATGGTCAATTTTTTCAACGTTTGGGCCTTTATGATCATTTTGCAACTCGAAAAGTCCATATTTTCAATCCGAGCATTTCAAGTCGTTAACAAAGCTAATTTTTAGCAGTATTGAGAACAAGAAACTAATTCTTTTAGCAAAGCTAGTTCTTCTAATTTGGATTTAATCGACAACAGAGACACAATGTCTTTCAATGTCGTTAGATTCTGGTAGTAAGCAATTTTGGTTGAATATTTATGCACTTATTCAACCTACTGCCATCAAGTCCATCACCAATTCATTACCTTTGATAATGGACAGTCCTAATATAGATGATCCATGCAGGTATAGTTTCAGTTATGAAAAGGAAACAAATAGAATGAAGAAAATTGACAAATGTGGCAATATATGAGAGTATATAGTTATTAGTGTTTACCGTAGGATATGGCCACCTGTAATGATTATTCCACCAGTCCAAAAGAATCATCCTTGCATCCTTTGGTAATTTGCCCTTCTTTCTTTTCTTTAAAAATTCCTTTCTCAAATTGCTTAGATAACCACTGTACTTATGCATGAGCATTCCTTTGAGATCCTGATCACGAGAATGGCCACCAAAAGATTCTTGACTTTCTGATGCTTCATTCTCACCACAGCTTAACTCCTCCTCAGAAGTCCCTGCCGCTTCATCTGCAGGCAAATAGAACAAAAAGGTACAAGTGAATTAAGTGGTACTGCATAGATACTTTTGCACAGAAAAATCCATGGATCATTTAAACTTGTTCTTATCCTTGACCACGTAATGTGTTTGTTATTTTCCATCTCCAAAGGCATAAATCTATTGAATTGAAAGAAATGAACTAGGAAACAGCCATTTCTGACAAAATCACAGCCAACGTTCTAATATTCACCAAAATTATAATTCATGTTTCATACTATACATAATTAACTTTGTAAAATTTTCAGGTTTCTTATCACTGTGAATCTGCCTTTTTTGTTTGTAACAGCATAATATTCAGTATCAATGGGCTTGAAAGGTAATGCTTTATTAATATTACTTGCCAATTGTGTTTAAAAACATCCAATGCATCAGCATATATATGATAGTTACATCACCCAATAAGACCACGAACCAATTGATAAATCACTTTGATATAAGGGCATCTTTTCCAAAATTTCACCTAGAGAGTATTAAACTAGCCAAATTCTATTCTTCCTCTCAAAACAACCATTATCGCTAGAACAAACATGCCACATCCTGTAATTTTGAGTTTTAAGATGTTAACAAGTGGCTTCTTAAACTTCAAAAAGAACATGCCGGCTACTATTGCACGATAATTCAACTAATTTCAATGATTTCCAATAGCTAAGACTTCACATGTGGTGACCAGATAATTGTACATAGATCTTTTTCAAGTATTACCATAAAAGCTGTATCAGGAAATGCAAAATTATCAACCAACATAGCTCATAAGGAATAAAGGCTAGTTCTCAGATATCAACAAGGCAAGGTAAATTCTAGCATTGAATGTCAGCAAAACCTTCTACCCTCAACAAAAATATATATCCTCCTTTGCAAGATGCCCCTATATTAAGTAGTGTTCTAATTTTCAAAAGCTTTTAGTGGGAACACTATTGCTTGAACTAAATATGCTCCAAGGGCCATTTAAGTTTCTTCAAAGGTTTATTTGCAATCTATAAAAAATTACCTCAATGACATTTTATATTGTAATCCGGTGCAGTGTAAATGTCACTAGTACAGCCCCTTTCATCAACCAACACTTAATATTTAAACACCAAAACTAGCAAAACCAAACATTTAATACTTCCACACCATAACAAGCTAAACAAAGACTTCTATTTTCACAATTCAAAATATTATCCCATTTCACTTAACACTTCCACTTTTTCTTTTTTGTGAAGTACACTAAAAAATGTTCCCTTTTCACTTCTACAGGATTAGCCTACAGCTACTAGCACTAAAATTGAATGCTAGCAAGTACTTTTTTTACCCATGGGTAGTGCCTTCAGCCAGAGCAATTTCAAAGAGTTATACAGTAGATTGGAAAATGAGATTATCATATTTCTAGATCTAATTCTTATGTAATAACTGATCAAATTTCAAATCTAGTAACGAGCAACTAAAATATATATTGAAAAAGATACAATGCATATGTAGATGTAAGGATTACTGCCCTTAATACTATTTCGTAAATGCATAAAAATTAATCAAAGAATCAAGTGGGTGATGAAAATTCATTAGCAATATGATATTAATTCTAAATAGATGCATTCCACAATTACAAATGCCAATGTAAATATACTAACCCTTTTTCAAATAAGTAATAGCTTTCACAAGGAGAATGCAAGTAAATTCTCAATGAATGAACAAACAACAAACTTTTTTCTCTACAAAGTAATGCATTACAGTTAGGCAATAATGACTCTATTATGGAAAACAAATTAGAGTTCCAATAAATTAACCTGAAACTGCCAAATAACTTTTGAGCATGTCAAATGTTGACAAAACTTAAAATCTTATTTTGTTATCAATCGAACATTAAGACAATATGATTGACGTTATGATCAATATGACATCTTTAAACCGAAAATGCAACGAAATAGGATAATGGCCATAACAAGAATCAAACATATTCTAAGAAGAAAAACAAATTAGGCATCAAATTGTATTTTCAATTAATACCACAACAATTCACAAAGCATAAGAGACTTGATCTTCATGAACTGAAATCAAATCACACATGCCATGCCTAAACATTTAATAAAATAAAATAAATTTGTGATTGCATAATATTATTTTCATCAACATGAACATGTCATAATTGGCATGAACAATGTACAAAGGCCAATATAAAAAAAAACAGAAAACCATGGATGGCCAATGGCAATGGCAATTGGCAATTATATGATATGGTGATTAGTAATTATTGAAGGGAATTCCAACTTCTCAACTCAAACATTAGAAATACTATTCTTTTAACGAGTACAGTGGAAAAAAGATTGAGCACATTTACTCTCCCACCATTGAAACCAGTTCTAATGCATATAGAATAGAATAATAACATAACCTATTTAAAAGTGTACAATACAAGAAGTTCAAGTTAAACATAGAAACCAATTAGAAAATGCACTGTGCAATAACTTTACCAGACCCATAATTGATGTTTTTTGTCTGTGTTCCTTTACAAAGATTACTCAGTTGTGATTCTACGTTGCTCAAGAATGTAGTCGCGTCATCGAACGGCTTGGATAACTCCACCTTACATCTATGGAGTACTTCGCAGTATGATTCCTAATTGTTCCAAGAATATTACAATTATAAAATGAATTATACACTAACAAATTAATATTCAAAGAAATTCAGGATATTGTAATTTGGATGAGAATAAGGGTTTCAAGATTCAAAGTAGAGTTTGTCAAGAAAATGAAATTAAAGACTTTCAAGTTTCAAGAAAATGAAAATTTTGGCTTTCAAAGCAAACTACGAACTCATTAAACTTTCAAGATTCAAAGTAGAGTTTTCTTCTTCTTTTTTTTCCTTGAATTTTCCTGAGAACCAATCGGAACATAAAATTAAAGCACACCATGAACTCATCAAGTTCTGGATCAGCTCCTACTTCACTGCTACAAGTCTTGATTGAATAGTTGTCTCTGCCTATTTCTTCAAGAAGAGAAGCCATTTCTGGTGGTGCACCAACCTTAAAAAAAAAAAGGCCAAACAAAAACCAATAAAAAAAAAAACTAAGATTTAAATTCTTGTGGGGTAATGCTTTTCCTGCTTTTTCTTTGAGTACCCATCAAACAGAAAGTAGTTTGAAAAAAAAAGGGTAAAAAAAAAAAGAAGAAAGATTAGAAATTGTGATAAAACCTTTTGGCATTCTACGTAAGCAGAAAGTAGTTGTGGATAACGAGGGTGATTGGCGATCTGGGTCTTAATAAGATCAAGCATATCACCAGCTTCAAATTGAAGTAAATTATCAACTGAAGACTGAAATTGATGAATAGTACTGGTAGTAGTAGTACAAGTAGTGAAGTTTACAGGGAAGTTTTCAACTGTAACAATATCATCTGAATCAGATACTATTGTTGTAGTAGGATCAAGCCTATACAAATCCTCCATGAATTTGTCACAAATGCACCAAGTGATCCTTGAATTGAATAATGAAAAGACCTGAGCTTTTTCAACAGGAGATCTTTATCCTGGCCATTGATCATCAGGTCAAATCTCTTCCAAGAACTATATAAAAATTAAAAAAAAAAAAAAAGGCCAGTCCAAACCCAAGAAAAGAGAATTGCCAAAGAAAAACACTAGCTTTTTGTTCTTGTTCTTGAAAGACAATAAATATATTAGGAGAAAGAGCAGAGCAAGATTGATCCAAAAAGCCAAAAAGAAAAAAAGTTAGAGACTTTAAGAAGCAAGAATGAAAACCCATAAGAGAAACTGAAAGTTCAAGAAAAACACAAGAAGGGTTTGAAGAAAGAAGCCATTACACGTAGTCCAAGTTTAAGAATCCTAGTTACAGAACAGAACGAGAGAGATAGAGAGATGTATATGAAGTGGTAGTGAATGAAGTAAACCTAAAGTAGAGCTAAGAAAAAGACCAGACCATACTTTCTTTTCCAAGAAGAGAGCTCAGATAAAGTGAGTACAGAGAGGGAGAGAGAGAGAGAGAGAGAGATGAATGAAGAGGTAACAAAACAATTGATTAAAAAAAAAAGAAGATAGAAGATGAAAAAAAGTTAGAAGCAAGCAAATGCATGTTCTTGACACGGTGGGTAACAGTAGAATCACATAATAGCTATAGGTAGCCACCGTATTTATAGATACTCTGTTTTTCTCCTGTGACATTTCATACTGCCACGTTTGTATTTCTCTCTGGCTTTTCAAGTTTTATTACTATGTTCTTCTTTTTTAAATAAAATAATAAATTTTTAAAATTCAACTACTAATTTTCTAATGTTTTATCGTACTTCACCAATAATATTAATATTAATTTAAATTAAAGGATGAAATAATAATTTAATTAAGAAATTTAATATTATGATTTTTTTTTATTTTCTCAATAAAAACACATTAATATATATATATTTCTTCATATATTACTATGTTATTTAAGCAAGCCACTCTTTAATTTCATTCTAATACCAACTACTTTTCGTATTTATATAAAATTATATTTTTTTTAATATCGAGATGAAATATTTTAAAATTTATATAGTAAAAAATTAAATTTTAATATTTTTAATTTTAAAATAATCTTATGATATTATTATTATTTTTTTCATGTCTCATAAAATTAAGAAAATTATTAAATAATTTTAAGAAAAAGATATATACATATAATTAAATATTTCATAAAGATTTATAAAGTTATTGAGCATCTTGTACATAAAAGAGATAAGGTTAAAAATAAAAATAAATAATGAATATTTTCTTATTTTTAAAATCACAGGTAATTTTTTTTTAGTGTGAAACTAGAAGAATTTAATATTGATGAGATTTAAATTATAATATTTACTATTAAAGTAATTTCACTTACAAGTTAAAATAATAAATAAATTAAAACAAAATAAATAAATAAAAATGTAAATGATTTTTCTCTTTTAGAAAATATAATATTATTGTAGTTTGTATTAGGAGATAGAAGTGAATCCAAAGTTTTTGGTGATTTTATTTTATTTTATTTTATTTTTTGTCTGCTGCAATTTTTTTTTATTATTAATTTTTAATTTCACTACTCATAATTAATCTTTACTCTGTGTTTGTTAATTAATAAGGTAGCATAGGTGGATCCCATAAAAGTAGGACTCCCACGTTTAGTACAGTAACAGTACCGTACCATTATTCTGCTCTTTCCTAAACTCACAGATAACACTGTTGTTAGTTAAATAAATTCAAACAAATGCATTTTTAAAATCAATAGAATAATTAAAAATTCTTTCTAATTCTTTCATATAAAATATAATTATTAAATTTATGAAATAACCTTAACTTCTAATAATTTTTATATAATTATTAAAAATAGGAATGTAAACCTAATTTATATATATGTTTTTAAAGAGAGTGAGAAAATTATTTATTTTTCTTATTATCTAACTATTTTAAGGACGAAAAGAGATGATTTAAATTGGTCTTAATCGTTTTAATAAAAAAAAATTATAAATTTATAAAAAAAAATTTATTTAATTCATTTAAATTTTTATTATATAATTTTTTTTTAACTCATCTAAATCTAATTTCTTAGCTTGCCTTGGCTGTTTTAATAGTGAATTTAAAATATAAATATTAGGCTGAGGCAGTGGACACGCAAGTCCCAAATATTTGTGATTTGGATATGGCAATATTAAAGATGGTGGGTGGGAAACATCTATTCTGACAGTTCCTCAAATATTTTATAAAAAAATAAGAATAAATAAATTCTTATTAATCTTCTCAACTTAATATTTAAAATAAGAAATTTTAATTTTAATATTACATGTAGCGTAAATTTTTATTCATTTAAAAAAATATTAAAGAAAAAGAATATTATACATATTGTGCAATTATTAAAGAATTTTTTATTTAAAATGTTAATGAATGTTTATTTATTGAAAAAGTATAAAAAAATATTTTGTGATTTTCATTTTTTTTTACTTTAGGATCTTTATAATATATTATTTTTTTATAAAATGAGAATTAAATTTTTTTATAATTAATATTTAAAATTTATCGTCTTAATGTCATTTGATTACATTATAACAATTTAACATAAAATTAATGAAGTGATAATCATATTGATTTCATAATATTACGGGAATATCATATAAGTAATTTTATATTATATAAGTATCATGGTAGTTGTTTTTAATGCATGTAACGTGAAATTAAAAATATTTGATGATATTAAAATTGTAGATTTTAAATTATAAACGTTGAAAATTTTTAATTTATTTTGTAAAAAAAATTTATAAATTTCAAAATATAAAAGAATTAAATCAAATGATTTTTTTTATATTTTTTATTTTGAAGTAGTTGTCATTTAACATTATCATCTAAAAAGAGTTTAATAATGGAATAAGACGATAATAATTAAGCCACTACATATTTTAATTAGTGCAATCTAAAAAGTAGAAAAGGTTGATGAATACAATCTTTGACTCCGACGACTTGCCTTTCTTTTCATTGACTAGGTCCGGGGAGTTTTTTTTTATTTTGGGCCCATTTGATTTAGCAAATCTGTTAGATATTATGGATAATAGTTAACTGATAATTAATAATTAGTATTTATTATTTAATAATTAATTATTATAAATATTTGATAAAATTATTATTAATTAATAATTATTATATTTAATAATTATTAAAAATAAATATTAATATTTATTTTTTTATTTAAATATTATTTTTAGAGAATAATTTAATATTTTTAATTAAAAAAAAATATATGAATTTTTTTTAAATTTGATTTAAAAATTTTTTAAATAATTATTTGATTACTTAATAATTAATATGTGTGAGTAATCAAATGTTAAAATATAGTTGAAAATAAAAAAAATTAACAGTTATATTTAAATTTTTTACCAAATATCTATTTATATTTGAATAAATTTCTTTAGCTTTTTACTATTATTATCACATATAACTAAAATTTTAACAATTTTAATTAATATTTATAGTTTCTAAATAAATTTAGATGAAAAATATAAAATTATGAGTGATTAAAGTATTTTATAATATTATAATTTATTTAATTTAAATAAAAAGTGTAAGATTTGAGAACTAAAAATATTTTATACTAAAATATTTCATTGTAAAATATTTTTAAATGATTAAAATATACTATAATTTCAAATTTTGAAGATGAGTATTATATAAATTAAAATATTTTTTAATTATATATATTTAATTTAAATTGTTATTTATTAATAAATATCAGGGACTAAAAATATAAATTTTAAATAACAAAAATTAAAAAACTCATTAAAAATAGATTTTAAAAGCGTAATAGCAATTTATTCTTAAATAAATAGGAATACAATTTAAGAGTTTAATTAATATGATTGATAAAATAAGTATATTATTTGTGTTATTCATTTGAATTTAGTTATTTTTTTAATGAAAGAATAATTTTTATTTATGAAAAAATAGAAAGGTATAAAAAATTATTATAATTTTTCTTGAGGAAATATTATATGTAATAATATTTAGAAAAGGTCAAAAGGCTAAAGGGTAAATATGATAAAAGTTCCCCACCTTTTAGGATCTTAATTATTTGCTTTTCCTACCAAGTTGAGATCTCAACACTATATTATATAATATATATGTGTTTTTTGTTGAAAGATTAAGCCTAAATTGGGTTTAAGACAATCTTCTATTACACAACCTTGATTTTAATTAAGGAATCTCAAATCAAACTAAAAAGAAAAGAAATTAAGCTCACTCCAAATAATTTCCCTAAAATAAGCTTTTTATTTGAGTGCCTTTCATAGTCAGCACTCGCCAATTATCAAATAAGTTGAAAACTACTTGTGACCTTCCACAAAATTTAAATACCAAAATTTGAGAAGCTATCTATTGAAATTTTATCATCTATAATTATTTTCCATTTGAAACTTTAATCATCCAATTATTTTTATCACCTCAAGGATATATAACCCTCGTTATATATGGACCCTCACATAAGAATGGCAAGTACAAACAACATGGAAGAGCGCCCCCCACCCCCCACAACGTTCATTGAGCTAGAAAAGTAAGAAAAAGAAAAGAAATGGTTGGGCATGTCAACACACTTTGATACAAATATTAAAAACACAATTTGAATTCTTTATCTCATTTAATATCTTATATATATTTTTTTTACGTTATATTATTAATAAAAAAATTATTAATCGTCAAAATATTTTATAAAAAGTGATATGGCTCACATAAAATTATATGAGACAGAAAATGTGATACCAAATAAGATATAAAATCTGAATTGCTAATAACAATAAAGATATTTTAGCATAGCAAGCAATTCAGACAATTCATCCATAAGTTGGCCGTGTTTGATTTGACTACACTCTTGCCTTTTGTTCTACCACCAATCACTAAGACAATACCTTAACTTAATACTAGTTTTTTACATTTCATGCTTAACTTTGTTTTATTGAATAATCACTTATAGATTAGGGTTTATAAATTTGATTAATGGAATTTGTTTGATGGAATGTAATTAAAGTGTAATCGTAAGCTTTATTATTCGCTAATCATTAGCTGCTAATTGTTAGCCTTCAATTACTAATGGTTACTTGAAACAATCTTTATTAGACAATCTAATACAAAGGCAACCAGCAGGGAGTTTTGAAGTCCCAACCTCCATTAATTTCCATCACGTGCTTTGCAGGTTGAATATGTAACTGGATTTCCCAGCTTAGAGGACTATGTGGTGTATTCTAGCAACGATGATGTATAATATTATTCTTTAATCAATGTTGTCTTAAAAATATTTAAAATTTAAGGAATTGAGTCTCATATAATCTTTTATTTTTATTTTGGTACTGCAATTTGCAATCCAGTAACATTACAACTACATTCAAATCCAGTAATTGATATTTTTACCCTTAATACCTAATATGGCTATCAAGAAGCTTAACCAAAAGCCCATTTAAAGCTACATTCAAATCCTTCTAAGAAGCTTTATGTTTCTTTACTGGAAAGGTATTCACTTCAAAAAATATTTTACCAGTTGGAAGAAATGAATTTATAAGTAGCCAGTTGGCCAGTAACTAGCTTCTTCTGTTTCTCCCTGTATCTGGAAGCACCCTTGGGCTTTGACACTATAAATCTAGAATATTAGGTTAAAATTATCAATTCATCAATCATCATCAAGGTTTCCATTTTAATTAAGACCATTTCGGATTCTGGAAAAACCATTTCCACTCGCACAAGAATGCTGGTTTTGATATGAAAAGTGCTTCATCCAGTAATACTAATCCTTTAACTTTCATATTTAATCCCAAACATCAAGACAAGCTAATTAACCTACCTGCCTGGCCTGCAAAAACGACATAGCTAATTAACAAAATCCACTAAATAATCAAGATGAGACTAATAATAAAGATCATCCTACTCCGAAATCTGATCAATACAAGGTCGAGTAAAAGATTACATGTTTGGTGGGCACCTCAGATCAATTAACAGGGCATGGAAGCTCTCAAAACATTGCAACATCCAAATCAAGGGAGTGGCTCTACACATTCTAGCTACTGCCTAAGGTCTTAAACACTTTACAACATTGATAACTGAAGATGCTATTCTTTTAACATCCAGCAGCTTTGAGGAAGTTATCAAAGGGACTAGCTGGAGGCAGCCTCATAGCCAAGCATGGGTCCACTGGCTTCAGAGCTCCTTCCATAGCACCACCATTATGCATTATCTACAATATCACAAGCATGTCAGAATGAAGCAAGAACATGCATACAACTCTAGAAATCTTGTAGATACTCTCGATATGACAGCAATTTGCATTTCTATAAGATGTGAAAACAAGGCCATCTAAAGGATATTTTGCTTGTTATGCTACATTCCAACAGTATTTTCATGCTATATCTGCTGGAAGCAGAATATATGACTAGCATATGACTCATTCATAGTAGAAACACAAGCAAATTTGAATTTACAATATAATGGTATATTGGCTCCTGTGAAATATGAGCAACAGACAAAAGGAATCAGTAAATTGAAAACGCTGACCTTCTCTAGTCCAGGGTATCCATTTGCAGGAAATGCTGGTAAACATTTTCCAGCTCCTGTAGGGTACTGATTTTCATGGATTAACCAATTGGAGAGCTTCTTCCTTGTGCCTTTTCCAAGATCTTCACACTGTTTAGCCATGGTGTCATATGGGAGAGGTGATGTAGAGACAGCTGTTCCAGCCACTTGGCCAGCTACCTCAAGCGCCTGAAACCATATCAATCAAGTTTATATAACAAAAAAAAAGGAACAACTTTGCTTATATAGAAATTTGTCAAACATGCATGGAGACAAGCCACAAGTGAAATTGGAGGATAAGGGGCTGCTAAGCATGAAATTACCGATTCCAAAAGCTGCCCAATGCTAATAATATGGGAAACACAGGGGGATGAAGGCATTTTGGGAATGAAGCGGGAAATGTCTGCAACAGATGGTTCACTTACTGCATCATCCTCAACCAATGATGTTGTTGGAATATCCTGTAGAAGAATAATTATTGAATGTTTATTAATTCATTACAATCTTATTTCCCAAACCATGTACATGAAGCTGTTTGTTCCCTAATAACATTTAAACCCCAGAAATCAGTGAACATCTTTTTTAAACTCAAGATAGAATCCCTCCACTCGGTAATTTCCAACTTCAGCAATGGTATCATAATTACTAATAAGGTCATACCTCATCAAAGGAGAGTGATTCCTTAGAATGGGAAACCATTCGGTTGTGGTCTAGATCAAGTAGTGATTGTGGACCAAAGACAAATGCATCATCAGGTGTAAATGGTTCTGATAATTGTCTCGCCAAGTCATCAACATCCAGCTAAAAAGCACAAACAGACACATGTGTGTGTGTGAGAGAGAGAGAGAAGAAAGGCGGGGAAGAATTTATCAATAAAACTTTGTACCTCAGTAGCATTAGATAGGTTCTGAATTAAGGTGTCCATTATGACTTTGTCACATTCAAATACTTTGCTCCGCAACTCAAGGAGTAATGATGTGGCAAGTTGATTATCAGTGACAGATCCATATTCTCTCACATCTGCCTGAGGCTTTGAGTGTACTTGAAGGTCATCACTAATGCCAAGATAAGGATCAACCTGAATTGGTAGAACATATACAAAGATAATGTTTCTTTTTTGTACAATTTAAAGCTTGTTAATGAGATTGAAAATTGAACTGCTGTTTTGTTAACTTTTATTTAATTACAGGCCAAAAATTTCTGGTTAGGTGACAATTGACTATGAAATAAATTTTACTGATAAAGAAGAGAGCTGTATACTACAAAAAGCAACTACCTTATCCTTTTTCATCATCCGAGGACCTTTAAAATATACAAGAAAAGAAAATGCCAACTCACATCATTCGGGAGTAGTGATTTGAGGAAATCATTCAACTCAGGAATTTGATATATTTTAGCAGCAAACATCAACATGCCTGTTGATAATACAAAAATTGATCTCCGACATGCTGGACGTAACATCCCTGATAAGAAATGATAAACAAGTCAGTTGACAAGATACTTCACTCAAAAAGATATTGGAGGCTATTTCAATAAAACATCCATACCATTGTTAGGGTCCAAGGATAAATTTCTGAGAGAGAGGGAAAGCTGAAAGAAGCGGGTCACAAAGCTGTCACTTGGGCTCTGAAACTTCACAAGTTTGGGAGATGGTAATTGATATCAGTAATAAATAAAGCTTCACAAGTATACAAGCATTTAAAGCATTATCAGGCACCCCATGAACATCAAATGTCTGTTATGTGTTTCTACAGGTTTGAGGTATGAATCCAAGAAAACCATGAGAAAAGTGAACTGGAACCAACTACCCAGAACAGAAGAGGAGAGTAAGATGATATTTCGCTATCTCTTTTACTGCTATATGCAATGGAGGCTCCAATTTCCCTGATCATAGTTGTTAATGACAGCAAACAAATGATGTCAAAAACAAACTAGAGACCAACCTTTTTATGGAACATCTATAGGTGCTTTCATTCAATTAAATTGACATGCTTCTTCACTTTAAGGCACAAGTTAAAAATGAAAGGCAAAGAAAAGTAATAAAGGGAAAGGAACCATAATAAAGAGAGTGACATTGTCTATATGCTTGAAGTACTCACCTTCAATCGTGAAGAAATAAGTATCAACGTGAAAGAATTAGCTATAGCTTCAATATTTGAGGGCAAGTTATCTGGAAGATTGGCTTGTATCCAGAAGGCAGACAGCAACAGTGCTATTTGATCCTCACTAAATTTCATGATATAAGGCTCCTATGCAAATCATTAATCAGATATATAGTTAGCAACTTGCTAAACTTGATAAGAGTTGATGCATGCATAAACAGTCTCAAATAAATTTCCTAACAACCTCAGCCAAGCTTGTTGCCCCGGAGGTCCTGTCAATAATAGAACTTATATTGTAAAAATTAGGGGAATTCTTTCGGGGTCGGCCCTGCTTCCAATCATCGTCTATAATGTCTCTTTCTTTATAATCATCAGAAACATTACTCTTACATTTTTCCCTTCTGGCACCATCCTTCTCTCTTCGAAGCTTTTCAAGTAATGCTGCAATAGATGAAAATGCAGATGCAGTATTGGAATGCCATCTTCTTGGTTCACAAATGTAACCCGATTGCAAAGACACAACTCCATGGAAGGGATGATAATTGCTCGAATTGAGAAGCACTGAAAATATCTGGTGAGCTCCAACTCGAACCTCAACATCTGGATGTAGCATTACTTTCAAAAGTTGGACAAGAAGTGCTTCTGGAAAACCCTATAATTGAAGTGTTTTACAAGTTTAGTCAGGCACATCCAAACTACAACTGCTGGACAGCATTCCAGGTTTAATTGTCAAGACAAGGTACAAACTCGTTGGACAAGTAAAACAAGGTCTTACCATTTTCACAGCGAAAAAAAGAATGTAAAATCACTTCTCAGATGATTTAACTGATAAATATAAAAGTGATAACTTAATTACACGATAAAAATTTTCAAGGATGTCTGAACAAAGAAGGAAAACTAGCTCAAGGCAGAAGTTGAAGAAGATAAATTTGCATGGAGATCAAAGGTATTTCAAACTCCTTATACCTGCTGTGAACGAGAAGAGACTGATGATAATGAGATCATATGAGCAAGAATGATCAATGATCGAATGGTTGCCTGAGCAACAACTCCAGAAGATGGTAGATTTTCCAGTGTTATGGCCATCATGTCAAACAGTGGCTGTGCATCCACAATCTGATAAAGCCGCAAATTCAAGTAAACTATAGGTATAGAAAGATGCTGTTGCATTTCATCTAGCTTGACTCCTTCCAACTTACCCCTTTAGCAATTTCAAGCAAGCAATCTTCAATGGAATTTTGGAGCAAGCTGTTCAAATTTGACTCTTGCTGTCCCACAGATTCAACTGTGGCCTGAAGACTTTTCCTCAAATGCCTGCATAAGTCACTGACAAATCCAATTTCAGCTAGCACTACTTCTGATCTAATTTGCCTAGCTAAAGCTGCAGCAACTTGTATGACATTAGACTTGAGTTGTGGATCATGCACGACATTTTTGTGGTCCATATGGCGTATAACAGCAGCCAGCACCAATTGTTGATGCCCTGAAATGAGTAAGCATTAGCAAGCACAAATTATGCACCACTGAGAAATATTTTCAGACTAAGCACAAAAGGCAAGTAATGCACATGAGTAAGAGATGGTGAACAGACCAAACAATAAGTAAAATAATAATCAGTATACCTGAACTCTCCAATAAGAAGCACATATCAGACAAAACTGTTATGGACAACCCTTGCTGAGGAACCCAGTGCCGTCCAGAATCAAAGTAAACAAACATTGGATCCAATACTTGGCGCATTGTTGTACTCTCTTTTGCCAATTCAACCATTCTTTGAATACAAATTTGAGCCCATACTCTAGGTGTCTCAATCTCTTCCCTATATATAAAAAAAGAGGAGGCATTTGGAAAATGTGAAACAAATAGAAGGAAACTGTTCGATGTTCCAAACGTGAGTTAAAATATAGTGTCTGCTGTAAGAAGCTCTAATCAGTACCTAGTCAACAGAGAAGGGTCTTTCTTTTCTGGTCGCTTTCTGATGATCGTGCAGCTAGAGCTAGTATCACAACTCACAACTGCACCTCTGCCCTCGGATCTAACTACTTCATCCACCCAGTTATGTGGCGCAACTCTTTCATTATCTGGCTCATAGTAATCTAAGGTGACTTGCACAATCTGCAGTTTGGATATATTTACAACTCAAAGGCTGACAAAAAAAACAATAAATAAACATGTGGATATGAAAAAAAAAAAAGTAAGGTAATGCTCCACTACAACCATGATAAAGTGGTCAAATTATGAGAAGCTTAAATCAGCCATTAATTGCAACTTGTTTCTTATAATTTAAGTATTAATTCAGAAGTCTGCAGGGTGCAATTCAATGGTAAGGGACACCTCAACACTACATAACTCACTATTTTCCGAAGTCCATGATTACATTTTCTTGGTCTCAATATGCTTGTGTAAAAGCATTATCATACAGTCACGCTTCTTGATGACTGCAAACATTAATCATCACCAGAGTTGAGCATTTCCAGCACAATCCAACAGGGAAAAGACGAGATTTTTATTCCTCTATTTTCACACGTGGGAGGCCATTCGCAAGTGCTGATCTTGGCAAAACAGGGCTCAGTCTTGACCTCTTGGGGAATCAGCATATTGTCTTATTCTTAAGCATCTTTATTTGTATTGGTGACATTTAACAAATAACCTGAGCTGCTCAAAAATTGAGGACTTTCCATTAAATAGGAAACTGCCACAAAGGACATCCAGCAACAGGGATCTTTGTTTTGATAGGCTTTGAGAAGAGCTAATTGTGTTTCTTCTGCTCATAATGGGGTCTATCAATTCGAAATACTAGTCGCTAGTAAACGTTTACAGAAAATATATATTTTCAACTGTTCACCCCAACTAATTTTGTAAAGACAGAAGGAGGGGGATCAATTCTAACTCATACGACACTTAAAATTCCACCCAACATACTATGGAAACTAACAAGAAGTCCATTAGAAAAAGTGATATCAAGGAGATTTACTCAAAGGTACTAACCTCATCAAAAGCAGCAAAAATGCATAAGAACTCTGCCATAAACCACACCTATCAAGACAGAAACCCATTACATGAAAAAATATTCCCAAATCTAGGAAACAACCATAAAGGAACAGTAAAAAAATAGTTACAGAAAAAACAAGTAAAATGATTAGATTAAATAGGTGTAGCTTGCAAAAATTCAGATACTATTGAAGTACCATTGCTGAAAGGCACTGCAGGCTAGACGCTCTCAGGCGGCTGTGATGTTCATCCCCAGGCTCCTGTGCCAGCTTGCATAATTTGTGAACAAATTTCTCAATATTATGCGTGTAAGTTCCATCTGTCTGTTTATCAAGTATAAGAATGGAAATGTTACTTATCAATCTATCAACCATAATTTGGATGTATTTTTTCTCTCTCTAAAAGAGGAAACACCTTGACCTCAATCAATTGCAATAATTAAAACCCAAATAGATAAGTGACTGCAAATGGCCATATGGCTTTCATGGTCTGTGTCACCATCACTCTGTAATGCTTGACCATTCATAAGAACTTAGGTCAGGACTTTCAGGATCACACACCTGATCCATATAACATTTTGCTTTTCTTACATTTTAGAACTTTTAACATGTTGATAGGACAAATGCTGAAATTATTTTGTAAAACATCAAATCAATCTACTTAAAAGAATTTCAGATATTCAAAAGCCGAAGTATACATGCTTTCTATGAGACATCTGAAATAGATAAGTTTTGGCTTTTCACTGCAGTTTTCTCATACTTTTGTTTCCATTGTTTCCTTATACATAGAAGACAAGGTTCATCAAATTGAAGGCATGATTCATCAGCTTCTATTGAACTTCAATTGGAAAAACTGGAAAGCTTTCATAATCTACCTGACTGTAGATAAACCTTGTTAAGGTTTGGCATCCAAGAATCAGCAAAGAATCTTGCTTAGGTTTGTCCAACAGCTCACTGACCACATTCAACAAACTAATAGCAAAGTATACCCTGCAAAATGCAAGATACAGTTTCTAAATTATCAGAAGATCTTGAAGAAGTAAATTTCTGGTCCTTCATTTTGAATAGTTTTATACACATGAAACAAAGCATGATACAATGAACCAGTTGGTTACATTGTTCAATACTTCAATAGAGAAAAATGAATAAGTTTTAAATTTTTGAAAGAGCTCAAATGGTTTGACTTAGAAGAATAGGAAAAGCAAATATTGTTTTTCCTTGCATATCAAATGAAGGTACTTCCTCTAACATGTCATGTTTAGAAAATGAGCAGTTCAAGACCAAAAGAGATTGAAGCTACAGCATGAAAGAAAACATGATGACCATGCAAGATTACAAGCTAGCAGATTTCCATATGCTATTCAGAAACAAAGTAATTTGAAAGAAAAAGGACAGAACAAACTTGCACTTACATCTGCTCCTTGCACACCCAGAGCAACTTATTATAAGTCTCTGTGACAATATTAATGAACTTGATGTGCTCACTTCGAAGTTCCTTGTAGCACCTTTCTTCAAGATATTTTGCAATCTATTAACAACAAATAGTTTCAGTGAGACCCCAACAGAGAACTTGTGATTTTCAAATTATTAGAATCACTACCTTTGGAATCCGAAAAGGGTTTTTTGCAGCATATTCACACAACTTGATAATTTTCCTTTCATTAGGAGGGCCATCCTGCAAATCATTGAGAAACTTTGAGCTAACACCAGTTGCTGACAGAAAGAGCAGAGAAGCAAAAAAGGCTCATTCTAAAGAGCAGAGAAGCAAAAAAAGGCTCGCTCACATCACTGACCATCAAACATGCAAATCAAATCACTTGGCAATAATGCCCATCACTGTCCCATGATTTTGGGTAAATGAAGTTCCAAATCTCCAATGCCTATGATTCTCAAAACAAAACTCAATCGATTGTTTACATGGGTGACAATGGCACACTCTTGGAAGTTCAGGATTCACTTCCATCCATTGATCAATGCAGACAATAGATTAGAAGATGCCGAACAATACATGATACATTTAGAGCCTCTGATTGTGTGAGAGAAAGGAAAAACATCTTCCTTTCATAAGCTTCTTAAAGAATTTATCCATTCCTCCCATTGTTTCTTCCAAAATCCAAGAGAAAAATTATCATTTTGTTTCTTTTCAAGTTCAAATTTCTGTAAGACACAGCCACATTATTCATAAAAGTTATACAGAAGTGTTTACTCTATAGCAACAAGACACATTTGAAGGTCAGACTTTCCCTTGTTGCCCACTAGTTATACTAGTTTCAATATAGCCAGGCAGAACAAAACCGTGGCATTAAAATGAAAAATTATATCATATATAAGAATTTCACAATCAAATTCTAATACACTAATGCTAAGCCCCCAAAACATTACCAGAGTGTAAAAGGCAAAGAGAGCAGAAGAAGAAGAAAAGGTGCGAACAGTTGAATACTCACAGACTTGGGAAATATCTCTGAAAGCAGTTTTTTATATCGCTTGACCGGTTGCCGAGATCTGGACCTCAATGCAGGGCAGCATACACACATGCTCTCACAAGCAGGAAATATCTTCCTGGAAATGAAACCCATTTCCTGCACATTGTCATGGACAAAGAATAAAAAAGATGAAAACCCAGCTAAATTCTTCAAACTGAAATCTCAAATCATGAAGCAGTAAGCCCAAAACGTAGACTAAAATTTACCCAGAATAAGTGAATCAATTATTTCAAATGAAAACACAAATAATAGAATAACAGCAAGAAAACAGAGGAAAGATTACTCACAAGGGAAATACCAGCTTGAAAACAGAAAGAGTGAATTTAACAATACCCATAAATCAAAACAGCAACTATTCTAAAAGTAAATACATGCCATTCTTTTTCCACATTCCAAATGTAGGGCTTCCACAAAATTTGCATAAAAAATTAACAAAAACAGGAGCTCAAAAGGTAACAACAGAAAGACAAAAAAAAAAAAAAGAAAAACAGTAGAAAAGAAAAGACAAGAACAATATAATAAAACATGGCACCATACCAACCGAATGGAATGATTCTTGTAGGCAAAACCAGAAGCACCCAGAGCTCAAAACATCATACGTGTAAAATAAATACCAACCCAGAAAATAAAAGCTAACAAAAAAGCAAATTAAGAGTATAAACCAAACCCATACAAGAGATGAGAATAAAGAGTACAAAATTGAAGATGTGGGAATGGCAAATACCTTAATGCAGAGATGGATCTGCGATAGCAAAGAATCGATACCGAAGGTGAAGGAAAACAAAACGAAGAGAGACAAAGAAAGGCGCGTGGATTTTGAGAAATTAAAGCGACATTGTTGAGACTGGAGAGAGAGAGAGAGATCACGTGATGGGGGTGTCAGTTTCTTTTTTCTTTTACCATTACTGTTATTAGAGAACAAAGAGGGAGGGAGAGAGAAGGGTTACTGCCTTACTGGTGAGTGTGTTGGCGTCAGAAGAAGGTAACATTGATACTGTGGGGTGTAGAATTTGAACTTTCAACACTCATATATTCCACTATTGACCATTTTGCTTTAATATTCAATGCCTTTTAGTACAACACTTACCTTTATTTTGAATTTATTATATATAATTCATTTCAGGCAAAATTAAAAAAATATAGCTTTTTTTTTCTTCCATGTAAAATTTAAATTTTGAAATTCTCTCTCGATATATATAAATAAATAAAATATTCAAATTCTACCAGCTTGAGATTTGATGGCAAAGTCTCGATCTTAACTGACTGAATTAAATATCATTCATTAAATAAAATATAAATTTCATATGAATTAAGTTCACGTTATCTCACATATATATAATTATAATTTTTAAATTTAATAATTAATTTTTAAAATTAATATTTTCATAATTATATAAATTTCTAATATGGTATTAAAAAAGTAAAAATGATTTAATCTCTATTAAATCATAATTTTGATTAAAATTTTAATAATTTTTTATTATAAATTTATAAATATCAAAAAAATTAATAAAAATTATCTAACAGACTAAATTATATAAAGATAAAGTTTGAGAATTATTATCTCTATGTAAAAAAAATTATGGATCAATTTATTTTTTTATTAAATGGTTATAATTTATATAATTAATTTTGAGATGAAACTCGTTTTATTATGTAAATCGTAATTATTTAGAGTAATAATTCATTGTCATGTAATATAAGAAATTAAGGATTGAAATTCCTCTTCTTCCAATTAAAATTTTGATACATAAAACCATCGTAATAATCACATTGGAAGAGTTTAAGGGTTTCTTTAGATGTTAAGCTTCTCAATTAGGCTTTAAGATTAAGCTAAATAAAAAAGATGGGTAGGCTTTTTGTGGTTATGGTAGCTCACTAATGTATTCTATATTTAGCAAAGCTCCCTTTCGAAGCTGATCATGACTGTCATTTATGCACATGGCACTGAACTATTGAAAATATTATAAGAAAAAATACTTTTGCACTAATTATCATTGTTAAGATTAATTTTTTTAATTAATTATGCCTAGTTTAATTAGCTATGATTAAGGTCTTAAGACCTCTAAAGTTATATGTGGAAAATTTATTTATTGCCCGTAATGAATTGTAATATTTATTTTTTAAAAAAAAAATGGGTTAGTCAGTAAATATTAAAAAATGTGGTTTAATTGTCCAAATAATTTATATATATATATAAATATATTGTGCAAAAGTAGACCGTGTTTGGACCAATTTTAATCTGTTTCTGACTAGTTTTCCTCTCAAAGAGATTAAAAAATCCATCACCGCTAATCCTCTCTAATCTTCATTAGTGTCATTGCTAACGATGGCATTAGCCACTAGAGAGTACGTGCCCTCAATCATGTCCTAGTCATTTAATGCATTAGTTAGTTAATTAATTAACGAAAACAGAGAAAAATTTTGCTAGTAGTTGGATGGCAGATACTCCTATTACTTAAAATAAGACAAATGGTTAAAATAATAATATTTCTCATTTTACTCAATCTTTAAAATATTATATATATTTTATAATTACATAATATTTAAATTTATTTTTAATATAATTATTTTTTTTAACGTTAAAAAGGAGATTTCAACATAATAATAATATTACTAAATCATATAAATACTTATAATTATATTAGATCTGATATTTTACAACTCATCTACCATAACATGCCCTCATTCATCAAAATTATGTTTATATATGCACAAAAAAAAGATTTGAATGATGAATTTTGTATGTTAGGCCCCAGAAAGGGACAATACAACAAAATGGGTTATAAATTAATTGTACTAGTTATAGGCAGTTGTGGTTAGGAGCAAATCTTGCCAAGAAATCATGCTACTTACTTTATGTACCCTAGACGAAAAATTATTACCTAGATGTTGAAAATTCAGCTTCACTCACGCTTGAAAGTCAGAATAATAATCAACGTAAGTATTAGGAGACCTCTTTAAAAAAATAAAATGAAAATGATGTTTTGGGTTGCGAAAACAACAATTAATTCTTACTTAGACGAAATCCAAATTATCATGAGAATTAACGAGGTGATTGCTACATCTTGGCCACATGAAGGGAAAGAGTGTAATAATAATCCAAAAGTGCCAACTACAAAATGATAAATGATAATTGAAGATGGGAACAAGAAGACTGGACAGCACCTATGGCTATGGCTGTAATATACAATTCCAAGACTGCCTGTGAGTGTGACTATTATTTTCTTTTTTCCCTAATGTTTATATATATTAAAATTATTATTTTTTATCTTGATTTTTTAAAAATTCTATAATGAATTAACTTCGAGAATCAAAAGTTGCAATTAAGTGAAAAATAAATGGAATTGTCAATTAAGCTGTCGTGAGTCGGTGAGTGACTATGACAACACCAAGAATTATGAACAAGTGATCGAGTAGAAAAGGCATACACAAAATTGAAAGAATGACAAGGAATGGTCCAAAAGAGGGGGGAGAAAGGGTCCGCGGCAAAGATTAATGTCAGCAACTTAAGATATATATATATATATTTTAACTGTTTCGTATTTAATAATTAATATTTAAAATAATAATAATTTTTTTTTATGAGATATTATAATTATTATTTATATTTAATAAATTATATATTTAACATAATGAAAGAGAAGATAAAATTTTTTCAAAAAGTATTAATTTTTTATTATTTAAACTATGAAGTGTTTGAATAAAATATTTATTTTTAAAATAAAATTTTAAAAAAGTTATCATATTTAATTTAATTTTTTTTTTATTTTTAATTTTTAAAATGACGTTTTGAATTAATTATTAAAATATTAAAAAAATTATTTAATTTTTTTTTAAATTTTAAAATAATATTTTACATCATTTTAAATAAATTTAAAGGTAATCTAGATTTTTGGATGGTAGCAACTCAAGCATTTGGAAGCTAATATAACTCCTCAAAATTCATTATGCCTCATGCCTAATTTCCAGCACAAGTGAAGAGATGTGGGTGTAGTTGGAAATACCTCCAGCTTCCTACACAAGTATCACATTACAAATTAAAAGCCATAGGATAATAAATGTATTGCTACAAAGCCTACAAACATATTATAAATGAAATACAAATACCTCAATTTCATTTGGGGTTTCTTGTGTTCATGTTGGGCTGTTGAGCTATGGACCGTTTCTATAATTTCAGGGTATAGTATTTTCTTTCAATCATGTAGTTGTTGATAAGACAAGCCTTAATAATTATCGTAGAGTTGAAATTTTAAATCGAATCTAATATTTACAAGTCCCCAAAGAAACGACAAAGAAAATTAAATATGTATTACAGATTTACAATTTTACAGTCATTGCTCAAGATAATTCAGAAGGTTGTCAAGTCCGGTAAGCTTCTCACTGGAAAAAATTAAACTGAATTAATAAAAACATATTTAATAATTAACTACTAAATTAACGTCTAAACAAATAAAAATAATTATTTAATTTGATAACTTATTAATTGATTTTAGTTCTCAAAAATAAAATTTACTCTTTTGTCTCAAAAAATAATTTTATTTTATTTTACGCATAAATTAAAAAATTTAATTATTTTTATTTTATAATATTAATTTTACAATTTTTTTCTAAAATATTTTTATCTAAAAATATTCTTATTCTATAATTTTTAATATTTTTTCTATTTTCAATTTTTGCAATAATTAAAGTACACATTTTTAGTCTAAGTTTATAATTTCAGTATAAAAAAATAAAAATATAATTAAATATAAAATAATATAAATATGAATTAAGTAATGATATATTTAATAATTAGCTATTAAATAAATATTTAAAAAAATAAAATAAATTATAATTTAAAACTGACAAAAAATAAAATCAAGAAGGACAGAGAGAATAACCTTTAATTAAGATTTTTTAAACGCCATTTTGATATTTTTGAAAAAATAAATTTATCAATTAATAATTTTTTATTTACCAAATATTAAGAAAAAAAAAAAAACCTAACGAGAATTTTTAGCTCGAAGTATCAACACTTTCAAGTACCAGGTGTGGTAGTGTAGCGAGACTTATTTATTCCTCGTAAGATTGTGATGTCAATTCTCAGCACGCCTTTCGTTTCAATCCAAAATCAATTTTAATTGATAGCATCAAAGTTCCATGAATAATCATGCCGTCCTGAAATACCTCTTGATGAAGTTTTTCCTGTGGATATTCTTCTATCTTCACTAGTCTTCCAGGTAAAAAAAAAAGCCGCCGATTGGAGTTGAGCGGCAGTAATGTATTTTAATATAATAATTTTTTATGTGTTATATTTTGAAGATTTATATATTTTTATAAAAAATTTTAAAAAATACAATTTAATATTATTTAATATAATAAATTAAATAATATATATATATTTTTTGTGTTAAGTAAAAATTAAATAAATAATAAAAAATATATTATAAATATGTTAAATTTAAACCATTAAATTTAATATATAAAATTTATAATATAATTTTTTATTATTTATTTAATTTTTATTTAATACAAAAAATATTATTGAATTTATTATATTAAATATTATCAAATTATAATTTTTAAAAATTTTTATAAATATTTTTAAGTTCTCAAAGTGTGAAACATATGACACGTAAAAAAGGTATTATTTAAAAATACACAGCCCCTCAACCCGGTGGATTGTTACCTTGACAGAAGCTTGTGGCTTCATCTTTTTGTCTGTGTCCGTAAGATAAAGTTCCCAATCCTGCAAGTCATTCAAAAGCCCCTGGAAGTCCAGGAAATGGGGCAACCAAGAACAATAGATAGCACTAATTAAGCCAATAGCTACTAAACCAATAATTAACCTATAATTGAACATGAAAAATGCTAAAACAATAGCTCATTTCCTATTTAGCTCTTTGATAAGTAACCTAACAGTAACGCAAGAGTTTTAATGTTAAAATGGGAACTAAACGAGATTAACATACCAGAGCTTGATGGCTTCCATGTTTGCTTGGAACCCTAGCCATAGGTGAGAGAGTACGTTCGGGTGCTTTTAACAAGTTTCTCCAACATTAAGCTGAGATAGCGAGACCTGCAAAGGAAGGGTTTTATTTCGAGTTTTATAGCTTTTGACGATTAAGAACGCTATGGTACTAGGCATGTCGTTTCGAAAGGCAACTCCGGTACTTGGCATGAAAGGCAACTATGGTACTTGGCACGTCATTTCGAAACAAATGAAAAAGCATCTCAAACCACAATCACAAGGGATTTCGGTCATAACAACACCTGTCGTTCTACACCATTTTCTATGCAATGATCAAATACAATTTTCTAATTTACTCTTTCAATTCAAAATAAACTTTAAGATAATTTTACTTATTTACTCTTATATTTAAAATTTAGCAACAGTAACATTATCGAAATTTTTAATCCCAGCAGTGTCCTGTATCATTCGAAGCATATAGAGAAATTAACGATTTGCATGAAAGCAAAATGATACAAATAATTGAATGGAGCTAAGATTGATAGTAATGCCATTATATATAAACCATCTAAGCACACTCTTATTGTAGAATATACATGCAATGAAACAAATATAATGGTACATGATTTCCTGCATCTATTAAAGCTCATACAAGCAGTTTTAACGCTAGATTTCCTAACAAGCAGAAACAGCCCGCATCTTTTCATGCATTGCTTTGTAGCATTGGAGACTACATAGTGGGAGCTTCGACTTTGAATCCCTGTACTTATACGGATTACTACACGATGGAACTGCACATTTCTCTCGGGGAGGAGGGTAGCTGAGAATTCCACATGGAAAACAAAATCATCAGGCATAAAGACTAGCAGAAGAAAGCAGTATCACTAGACAAAATATAGATGGAGAAAACATCAAGAAACAAGGGATCTAGCGACTGCACCAATGATAATATATAGCCAGAAAACAATTTGATGTGTACATGCTTATTGTGTGAACAAATTTCCAGCCATTGGATCAAGTGAAAGATGCTAATCTAATGACTGAAAATTTGTTTACCTTGAATCATTATACATACATAACCTAGATGAAAAGGCTAATACAAGTAACTTTTAATATTACATGTTAAACGAACTAAATGGTCAATCTCGGTGAAGTGATGGCAATGAACTAAGAAGTAAAATCTGTGCATTCAGAAATTAACTGAAAAGGCAGCCAATATCTGAAACTAGATATTAGGCCATCCTTCACTAGGAGAAAGAATTTGCAAACAGAAAAAAAAATTATACCTGCAAGGCTTGGGGTCAAATATACTAGGCAGGCCCATCTCATTGGGGAATGTTACAACTGTTCCTGAAGGACCCATGACCCATCTAACATGGTCTGACGTTACCATCATAGCATTTGCAGCCTTCTCCTGCATATGGTTTAAAACTTCAAATGTATCATAATTTTTACATTTAAGACATTCAGAATCATAAGAAGATCAATGGAGAAGGAAAATAGTGATAGAAGGAAAATGCCCATCATGAATCATACACTACCTGTGCTAATTCTTCTTGCCGTTTCTTCATTTTATCTTCCCGTTTCTTCCTACTAGAATCTTGGCCCAGAATTTTTCTGATTGCCTCAGCCTAAGAATTTAGTCAAAATTAAGAAATAGTCTCTCTCACAAGTATGCAATTCACAAGGTAAGGAAAGAATATATTTAGATATACAGATAAAAAAAATAGGGCACACCTCTGATTCCCTAGCTGCCTTCTCCACTTGCATTCTACGCCTCTGAAGAGCCTCAGCTCTCTTCAATTGCTGCTCCACTTCAGTAAGTGTCTCCTTTTGCTCTGGCACCAAGATAATCCAAAATTACATGCCCGAAGTTCAACAAAAGCGGCCCAAAACAAAAACAACAGCAACTACTCACTTTTAGGAGGAGCTGGAGGCAAACCATTCGGGAACTCAATTAAACTAGCACCAAAACTGGAAGAGACGTCTTTGCCAGTTTGAAGTACACGCTGACGTGTGGTAACTGTCATTTCTTTCTTAGAGTCTCCCATTACATCAGCTAATTCTTTTCTTGTTTTCTTCCTCTTCGTTGTAGGCTCACCATCTGACACTGGTTCTTCCTCTTCCATATAGTCAGTATCATCAGATACTCTACCTGATTTGGATTTCTTACCCTCCTTACCAAATCTTGATGAGCCGTGATAACCAACATCTCCATCATATAGACCATCAACATTTCTTTTCAACACCCTTGACATCCTGCGTTGTTTCCTACTTTTTCCGTCTTCTTCATCTTCATATTCTGCACCATAATCAGCAGTGATCTTGGATGTTTTGACTTTTTCTAGGTATTGAATCTCAACATCATCCTCATCTGCATCATCAAGCACTCCATCTAATAAGCGTTTCTTTGGGATCCGTTTGCTTTTACGAACTGGCCCATACTTATCTGTTTGTTTTGGAGAGAGATTTTCATCAGGCATCCTACCCCTTAAACCATCTGCTTTTCCAACATTTAAACCACTTCTAGTGAAATCCTTCCATGGGACTCCTCGCAAACCACTCCCCTTATCTGAAGCAAATGAACGATTATCATCCAAATTGTCCTGCAACAAGAGTAAATTGAGCTGCTAGTGTTGCCTCAATAATGATAAAAAAAATTAGAAGCAAAATGCAGCAGAACATAGTTAAGTGGACCAAAAAGGAAAGGAAAACAATGAGCAAAGATTCCTAGATATGCATAAATTATTCCATTATATAAGCAATGGAATTTCAAAAGATTGAGAAATTTTTTAAGTGTTTTTTATTCGGTCAAATGAATAAAATCATAAGCAACAAAAATCAAACTTCACAATCTTTATTCCTTAAAATCCCCTTGAATTTCAAGCACCAGTGGTTGCCGCAAGCTATTTCTTCCCCTTTAATTTGTTCATATACTCTATTTTGGAACACTGTGTATGTAACTGTGAAAACATAAGGCAGAAAACAGATAATAGGTTCGGCAAATTTTCAACAGGAAGTACCTCGATTAACTTCTGTTGGAAATCTGGGAAGAGAGAAGACCTAGTAGATGAAGACCCAACAGCAGAAGCACCATCAGGTGCAGACTTGGCATTTATAGTTCGTATGATACCACCAACCTTAAGCTTGACCTTTTTCACTTTATTCTCATTTCCTATTCCATCTGAAACAGCTTGAAACTGTCCTGAGCTGCTTGTAACTTTCCAGTTAGCTGGGCCAAGGACACCTTCACTGCATCTTCTAGAATCAACTCCGCTGAGCCTCTGCACATTGCTGCCTCGAAATGGTTCATTGTTGGAAGCTTCATCAGATTCTCCAAATCCTCCATCTTCAGGCTTCGCTGTATTCTGGATAGATTCAGAGTCCAGAATTAGTAGATGAACCTCTTGAGCTGCAAAGAATCAAACCAACTTCTTTCTTTTGAATAAAATAATCTTAAATCTTTACAGTAACTACTTAACCCTTTGCTTACACTGTCTGAAGGTGGTGTGGATGATAAGGATGAAATATCCTGGTAATCAGAAGGCAGCTGTGAGTCATTCCGAGGACGACGGGCTGTAGTACTTCTCCTCTTCCTCACTGCACTGCTTGCATCACTAAACCCAAAACCCTCCATAGCGGTAGAAGAGGCTGAAGCAGATGCCTGGTGCTGGTGTTATTTACCAAAGAAAGGAAGCTGGGTAAACCAAAAGACACAAAAATGAACTAAGCTTAATTGCATAGAGCAGAAAAGACACAGCAAGAAGCAAAAGATTTCAGCATCAATACAATAATAAGTGAACAGAACTTCTAGTTTACTTCACACGAGTTGTTCAGCAACAATAGAATAATCAAAACAGTACGTTCTCCATTTGATAATTGAGAAAATGCCAGAAAGAAAGAAAGGAGAAGAAGCTAGATGGTAATAAAATCCTATGATATTAGTGATATCTAAATCAACTTGGTCCTGGCTCGGCAAAGAAATATTTCTGCTAGACAACTCTCCACTCTCTTCCTAGTTTTGGATCTCATAAGCAAAAAAATTTGTCGTACTCTTAGTCCCGGCTGTAGAACACCTAAAAGCAATGATACTGAATGATGAAAAATAATCTAAAATCCATAAAATTGTTAAATTGATGCATAAAATATACAACATTTAAACATTATAAATCAAGAAAAGATTCGACCCAAAGAACATCAAATCGCATGCAGTAGCCGGAAACTAGATCCATATGTTCAAAAGTAAACCAAAAATATATCTGCAATGAACTACCCTGAATCAAAAGGCAGAAAGTTTACTTCAAAAAGCATAAATAGATTAAAAAAAAAAAACAGAAAAAGTATCCCCGCAAAATCCAGAAACCAAATGAAATACCCACATGACTTGAAATCACAAGGAAACTAAAGAACAAGCAGTTTACTTTTCTGGGTCGTAATGAAAAAGCCCCAAAACCCTAAATTAGCCTCAAAAAATAAAAAATCGAGAAAGAAAACAGTGTCGGCATAGGAAGCAGAGTGACAGGGTTTGGGTAAACGGATACGAGTAAGACAATTAACCAGGTGGGGGTGCGTGATTGGACCAAAAATAGGAGGATGAGGAGGAGGTGGGTGTTTTTTTTTTTTTTTTTGTAGAAGTGTTAGAGGTAGAAGAGGTGAATGGTGGAAAGGAATTGTTGCAGGAATCAATTTCAACATCATCTTTCTAATATCTACATCTAAAACTCAAAAGCTCCGTGCTCTTTGCTGGGTCACCACTCACCACCTTGGCACCCTATCTCCTCTTGCTGTTGGGTGATGCTGCTGCTTTTGTTTTGGGTCAACAGTACCTTCAAAACTCCAAAGTCCTAAAACCTTTGGCCTTGCAGCCATTCGCTAACCTGCAACACCAGCTGCCTGATCCTGCGGTTCATATTAGTTCGGTAACCCGCCAATTACTAAACTAATTTTTTATTTGAGAATTATTATAAAAAACTAAATTGAAATTAAAATTTTAAATTATAACAAAATTCACTAATTAAAATCTTTTTTTAATTGTAAAAAATATGAAAAAATCTGTTTCTGTTGTTGTCATAGAATAAAAGCGCGTGAAAGGTCTAAGATGATAATTTCACTTGTTAAAAGTTTTTCTTTTAATCCACGAAATGTCTTTGTATTTACATTAAATATGAAATTAATTTATGTTCGCTTGTGTGATTAGCGTTGACTAAAATTTTTAGGTTATGTTTAGTACCATATAATGTAATGAAAAATAAAATAAGATATAATGTAATGAACATTCAATTAAGGGTAATGATCATTTCCATCCCATATTTATTCAAGTAACAAAAGGCTTTACGAAGGTTCCTGGAATATATGCTCTGTGATTGCATTGTCCAATTTGACTATTTCAAGGGTTGCAACAAACACATTTCAAAATATAAACAATAATTATAATTTGGAGTTGGAGTTGGTGGGTACGTGGCTCTTATCTTGCAGTGTTAAAAATTATTATTATGAGCAATGTATGTACATTAAGGAATCAAGGTCAATACTTATGTATTTAAAATTTAATTAGAATAAAATTAATGGTTTCATAATTTATTTGAATTATAAACCATGGAATTATACTTATCATTGAAGCATATTTAATAACTTATAAATCAATTAATAAACTATGGTTGCTTGATAGACAAGCTTTACATTGTTTCCCATTATACTTAATGGGTGATTTTCAATATCAAAATTCACAAGTAAACTTCTCAATTGTTTGTATATAAATTCAGCTTCATACGTGTTTATAATTAGACATTAGTCAGTGCTTTTATAAGGTGCAATTGCAGTCATTTCGGTCTATATATATAAAGGTCAACTCCTTTCTCCGTAAGTGCTCTTTCTATATGCCAAACACATATTTTTCCAGTTAATTGTTGTTTGTTTACATCTACTGTAACTGATTGATCACATTTTGGTGTGCTATATGGTGATAATTAGATTTCTTATCTTGATTGATCAACTTCCTTTTGTTTTGTATTGTTAAGCATATTCCTAGGTTTTATACATTCATTCAATTTCAGTTGTTTCAGTTAAATTTGGATCATATCTGGTGTGTTTTTCAAGGTTGTTAGAGAGTTATTTGTTAAAAGTTGAATATAAATTTCTTATAAAAATGAGCTTTGATTTAGTGATATTATACTCGTCTTTTAGATTGTGATACTGTATTCCCAAGGAGATACAGAGGTGATTAACAGTATAGCATGGAATCTTTTGGTCCCAGAATCAACTCCTGAAAATGTGGAAAATTTGATTAATTATTGGTATAATGTTTATTTGACTTTGCTAGCAACTAATAAATGTGTTTGGACGTTGTCTATTGTATAGATTTAAATATTTAGTTTGATATATAAGTCTAATTACAATATAATATGCATAACAATAAGTGTAAATGCAGGTACTATTTTTCTTTCTGAGGTAAGAAAATGCAGGACAGTGAAATCAAAGAATTAGCTGATGAAATTAGGGTACAATTAAGAGACGTACCTTCAAAAAACCCAAAGTATTGCATTGGAAGAGTTCGCAAAGAACTCAAAGAAGCTTATACAATAGGTTACATCCCCATGACAATTTCAATAGGTCCTCTACATCACAATAGAAATGACCTAACCACAATGGAAAAATACAAACAATTATATACAGGATCTTTCCTTGAGCAAACTCCACACTTGCGCCTTGAAGATTACTTGAAAGCACTTCAAGGTCTTGAAGAGAAAACAAGAAAATGTTATGGTGAGGAAATTGAATACCTTAGTAGCAAGAAATTCAAGAAAATGATGTTATATGATGGATGCTTTATAATTCAACTATTTTTAAGGTTCAACAATGAAATTCCAAGATCAGGGGATGACCCAATATTTAGTAGAATTGGATTGCTTAATAGAATCAAAAGAGACTTGATCTTCTTCGAAAATCAACTTCCTTTTTTTGTTCTTCAATGCTTGTTTAATATAAGTACAGTATTCAATGGAGGGCCTTCTTTGATGAATCTTGCACTTAATTTCTTTAGTGATATAATTCCAGGACATAACAGAGTATTTCAAGAAAAGGGTGCTGATATTAAACATTTATTAGACCTGCTTCGCCATAGCTATGCACCTGCTCGAATCAATAAAAATCCATTAGACAATGATCCTGAAGTACTTATTTACAGTGCAACTGATCTTCAAATCAAAGGTGGAGTTAAGTTTAAAAAAGCTTCCAAGGCAGAGAGTTTATTGGACATTAAATTTTACTCTAACGGGTTAATGGAAATCCCAAAATTGAAGCTTCAGGCTGGGACAGAAACTCTGTTTAGAAATTTGATGGCCTTTGAGCAATGTTGTGAGAAGTCTAATGCTTATATTACTGATTATATCTCTTTTATGGGATACTTAATCAAGTCTTGGGATGATGCAAATTTGCTTTGTGACATTGGAATTATAGAGAGTCATGTGCCATATGACCCGCTTGCAATTACTGATCTTTTCCTAAGTCTAAGCAAGGAATTGGCAGTGTATAATTGTTATTATTCTGGACTCTGCAACAAGGTGAATTCTTGTTGCATTAAGCAGTGGCAGCCATGGACAGAGAACTTCATGTATGATTGTTGCTCTGTTTTCAATATTGTGGGATTTATTCTTCTTGTGGTTGGCTTGGTTACATTTAATTTTCCCCCTTAATTAGCTAGGCTATCTTGTATTTTCTTCAATGTTAGTGATGTATATTTGGGGTGTGATCTTTGTTCAATTTCTTTAATCTATATATATATATATATGGCTAAATGTGTTATTATGGGATAATTTTTATGTCCTGTATTAAGTATTTTTTTTTAATATTAAAAAGGGAAAATCGATTATATATTTATTATTCAAGAAAATATGTATTTACTATTAAATTATATATCGATGTGTATTAAGTATGTTTTTTTAAGTGCATTCATTCATACTGAAATTAATAAATTTAACATAATAAAAAAAAATTATTTATAATTTTCATATTATTTTGGTCGATAATTGGAAAATAAACTTATTTATCATTGAGACAATCCAAAAATTTTATTTTTTCAATACTTGGGAAAAAATATCGAGTATTGATCACTCAAATGAAAAATTAATGAAAAGAAAAAAAAATGATCCTACAAGTTAGCTTGAAACTTAAAAGGGAACATCTTTTATTGGCGCAATTTTCTCTTTTTTTTAGATTGATTTGAAACTTAAAAGGAAATTAACGAAACTCGAAAACTTTTTTTTTTTTTTATAAAAAAAAGTCTTTAATTTATATAGTAAAAAAATATATTTCGATAAAAATAATTGAAAAAATTACAATCAATATGAATATGAAATAAACTTTATCCCCAAATTTTATTAATCAAGTTATCAGAGAAATAGTATTCAGCGTAACAGTTATAATTGGTACATCAATGAAAAACACGCTCTATTCGATATTGACATCAAATCATTTTATGAGTCCGATTGATTGAAAATCAGACGAAATTTTATTTTCTTACAGAAAAGACAACCAAACTCCCATATAAAAAGACAAATAAACTTTCATAAAAAATGACTATAAAATTCACAAATAAAAAATTTACAAGCAAAATTAACATAAACAAAAATAAATAAATTTAGATATAAGATCAAATCTTATTTAAAACAGTAACAAAACAACTCAGGCAAAATAAATATTATAATATTTTTAGACAATCAGCATCCAAATAAGAAAAAAGAGATGACGGAGATGAAAAAAGGACGACGACTAATTAGATAAAGATAAAGACGGTAAGAAAAAAAAGAAAGACAAAAAAAAAAAAAAAGGCAACGAGAAGAAACTTTTAGATGTGATTTTTATTATTGAAACTCGAAAATTTAAAATTTATATCGCGTATTTTTTTTTTGAATTGATCAAAATCTCAAATTCAATAAATATCAATCATTTTTTCATTTTTTTTTTTTTTTAAAGATAAACAAATATCAATCTTAAGCTGCATTTTCTGACATTTGGAATATTTTGAAAAATTTAAATAATTTTTAAGAAAAAAAATACTTCCTATCAAAATTAAATATTATTTTTCAAACTTTGACAAAATTATTATAATGAAATAAAAATTTATAAATCCATACATCACGATATTCATTATCAACAAATGATTAATAAATTTATTATTTTTATATTTTTTATATTTAAAAATAAAATTTTGACTGATATCTTAATATAATAGTAAAGTGAAACTATTTTAATAGTAGATATTAGGTTTTGAATCTCACTTGTAAAATGCTAAAGAAATAGTAAAATTTTAAAAATGAAATTTTTTAAGTTTAAATATGTTTATAGTCTTATAAATTAATTTTTTTTATATTGTTAACTAGTTTTTAATATTACAACCAAATAACATAAAATTAATTTTTTGAAAATCTTTTTTTAAAAAATATTTTCTTTGAAAAATATTTTATAAAACACAAATTATTTTCCACAGAATAAATGGATATATAATTATATAAAGAATTGATAATTAATGAAACTTTCCATTTCATGATAATTAATGAAACATTCCATTTCATCACAAATTAAAATAAGGATTAATTACTATTTAGTTCTTAAAATTTATCAAAATTAGCGAAGTGATTTCTGTATTTTAAAAAAAAATATTATTTAGTCCTAATATTTTTTATTTTGTTATACGAATTGGTCTCTCTGACCATTTTTTTTTATAAATTTCATTAAAAAATTAAAAATAAAAAGAAAATAACTTTCCATATATAAAATATCATTCTTTTATTTTTTTTTTTTTAAATTAAAGACCTTATCCTAAAATAAAACTCATAATACATCTATCTCACTGTCTCTATATATGAACTCATAACTATATATAAAAAAAAGTTTTATAAAAGTTGGGTTTAAAATTTTTTTATTAAATACTCGAAAGTTTAAAATTATTTATTATTTAGTTCCTGAAGTTGTCGAAATTAACGAAGTGATATCTGCAAGTGAATAGCATTTTGGTTATTTTATAAATATTTAATAGTAAAAGTGGATAGAATGACTAATTTATTCACGGAACCAAAATACAAGAATTAAATAGTAAATTTCTCAAAATATAGAGATTATTTTTTTAATTTCAACAAATCTCATAAATTAAATGGTAATTAACCCTTAAAATAATTGAAAACCAATTCCTAAGCCTTACTAGACATTATATAAGAACCTTTTCTATCTCTTTACTCATATTATAATTAAAAATTAAAAAATAAATATTATGAGAATTTTATTTTTTGTGGATCTATCCAGCTCGAGGTAAATTGATCAAATTCAATGGGCTTAAATACTACGTTGTCAAGATAAAAATAAAATAAAATTTAAGAAAACCCCTAAAAACCATTTTAATTGTACTCCGAAATCAATTTCCAGCTTCAATTACTCACTTTTGGGAATTCTAAATTTTATTAATCTTGTTTAGTCAATTCCCACATTTTGGATTGATATATGGTTAAGTGCTCACAAAACATCATTAGAATGTGAATGTTTTTAAGCAAACCACTAGTTGCAATTGGTGCATTTCTCATTATTATTTGATTTACAGGTCTTATTGGTGCGTGTTTTCGCAACCGATGGCTATTAGGGCTTTTTTCTTGTTGCCATGTTTTTATTGATACTTGACCTGTTTTGCATTTGCTGTTACAAGTAAAGGCAGTGGTGAGATTCTTCCAGAAGGGATTTAAAGAATATAGACTGAATAAATAATACTCAACTTGGTTGCAAAAGAGAGTTGATAACACCAAGAATTGGAACAAAATCGTGTTTAATCCAAGGGAAAGCTTGCTCAACCTTTTCCAACAAATATAGAAACGGTACTATTTTGAAATTCTATGCTAGACTCTTGTCTCCAATTGAAGTGTGTATATACTATTTTTTCCTCCAATTTTTTATGTGTTGATATATGCAAAATTATTGAGTGCGACAAGTATAATAAGAAATAGTGCACTCCATACTTATAAATACATAAATGCCACATGATATGAGGTAAATTTCATATTTATACGAGTGAGAGCATGAATATTCTGCAATAGATATATATAAAATGCGAGTTTATGAATTATGGATACATGTATTTTATTTTTATTTTTGTGTGCATAGACGAAGACATGTTTGGGCACGTATTCCCTTTGAATTTTCAATTTTCAATTTTTTTTTTATTTTGTAAATTTTTAGTAAATTACTTTTAGTCTATAAAATTTTACCTAATTAATATTTTCATCCCTATTTTTTAAAAAACTCACTAATTAGTTTATGTATTTTTATTTATTCAGTATAATTGGTCATTCCGTCTATTTTACTATTAAAATTTTATAAAAATATCAAAATATCATTTATTTATATTTAAATTTTTCATTTCAATTATAATCAAATTTGAATAATTTTTTTAACTATAATAATTTATATGAAGTGAATTTTACAATTTAAATTAATAATTTTATTAAACCATAAGATTGATACTAATTTAATTATTTAATTACAAATTTTAAATTTCACTAAATAACAACAAAATTCTAATTAAAGGGAGAATTATTTGTCTGCACAAAATTAAAACCTTAGATCCAATTTTTAAGTCAATAGTATTAAAAAATTTATCATAAAATTTATAAGTAGATTGATATAAATTTTCGGATCAACACTTAACAAATAAAAAAGAAAAATAATAAATTCTGAAAAAATAATTTTTTAAAGAATATAATTATGTTCACTTTTTTATTATTTTATGAGTGTATTTAATATGTAATTTACTATTTAAATAACGATGTTAAGTTTTATTAAAATAAAATTATGTCCCTCTTTATAAAATTTATGGATACGCTCTGTTTGTGTGAATGTCCAGTTTAGTTGTTGCAAACCTCTAATGATTGTGGATATACATACATTCTACATACCAGCAATATGGGAAAAAATAGGTGGAAATTACACAAATTCGGATTGTTTTTTATGGAGTAATGAATCAAAAGATTTTGTGCTTTAATTGCAAGGCAGGCAAAGCTGGAATATTATATCAAATCGAGAGTTAATGGAAGAAGGCCGCTATTTCCAATACCATATTTATGGTCTTTCTCGTTACAGTTTATATTGTTGGATTTATTGCCTTTAAAAACAGGAAAAAAGAAGATCATCCTTTGTATTTGCATGGAGCCACAATTAGTATAATACTAAACAGTATTTGTTCATCAACTAGTTTCCCATTGTATAATGCCCCAAATCAGAATAGGCCCATAACTTATGGGCGACAATTGTAAATACAGCCCAATAGGCAATTGTAATCCATAGTGGAAACGTGACATAACAAGTAGCCAAGAAAGGAAAGGCAACGAGAGAGATGATAAAGGGACAGTGAGGGTTACGTTGATGACGCAAATAACGTCAGGAGAGATGTCAAATCTGAAGAGAGAGGTGACAAATGGAAAATCTACTAATCAACAATCAAACAGTAGCTGACGTGTCTGATTGATCGACCATTGATTTTGACTCTTGTCTCTCTTTGTATTTGGACAGTATCGCGCGAGAAGCGCGGGTGCTCCCTTTTCATCTCCCACACACGTGGCCCCACGTCTACGGAATCCCAACTTAAAATCTCAGTACTATTAGGCCCCACTGCTTTACCTTTACAAATATAATTTTTTTTTTCCAAAAAATAAAAAATAATTAAAACTTTGAAAAATTTATCTCCTTCTGATAGCAAATAAAATTGAAATGTCCTTATGATGAAAGAGACATTACTAATGCAAACAAAATTATTGATTGGAAATATTGAAACCAGAGTGCTATCATTCGAAAATTTTTGCGTATAAAATAACAATACGGATTAAAAAAATAAATTATCATTTAAAATAAAAAATTATATTAATTAAAATATTTTTTCATTATATATAAAAAAATTTCACTTTCACATCATAATAATTATATAATTAAAGTTAACATCTCAAAGCCATGTGAATAAATAATTAAAAGTTTGCAATTTACATTTATCATTAATTTTATAATAATTTGATAAAAATAATGATTGGAACATTTTTTTTTTAATTTAATAATTAATAATTAAAATGAACATATATATCAATTAACTAACATGTCAAACCCAAATACAAAGTTGAGATTCATATGAAACAAAAGATGAAACCAGTGAAGCTCTTAATATTACATTGACTAGCTAATTTGCAGAAAACTCTTAGAATCCTAAAATAAAAGGGTAATTAAGAATAAAATTTATTTTGGATGTACAAGAGGCAAAAGGAAATTACTATATTTAGATTTGTCCAACATGGCCACTTGCAGGCCCTCCAAGTGTTAAAACAACTCCTTGAAGATCACTTTTCAGCTTTGGTTCTGTGGCTAATGATGGAGGAGAACCACCTCTTATTATTGGATATGTTCTACTCATTTGAGTTGCCCGGAAACTCTGGCCAGATTCTGGCATGGGGAATGTCGTTGGTTGCCGACAAGGCTTCAAGGATTCAATGTTATTTGAGTTAGAAAATGGAGGTGAATTATTTTTAGCTAAAATGGTCCCTCTTGATGCAACTTCAGGTGCCTAAAAAGATAAAAATTATCATCATTTTAAAAGATTAAGGTAATTGAATAATACATGCCTATGATTTACAGACATAGGACATGACATTGATTCGACATGGACACATCAATACAGCTAATTTTTTTTTTAAATTAACATTTGACGTGTATATATTTTTCATTCTGTTCAAAAAGTGTCTGACATGCTAAGAAAATGAGAGTACTGTAATAGTATTGAATAATGGAAGAGCTTACTGGTGCAAACAAGACCCCTCTAAAAATCTTCCCATTAACACTTGCAGTCATTAGAAGACCCGAGTCGAAAGCTCCATCAACTCTACCGCGGATTTCAGCACCAATCTTTGGATTAAAAATAAGAAAACTTTGTTAAGCAAGAATTAGGAAAATCATACAAAATCTATTGAGAATAATATTTCATTGTGAATGTTTACCAAGTTTTTAATTGACCCTGCAGTTTCCTTAGGTTTTTCTTCCACTGCTGGGAAAGGCATTCCTTGTCTACTTGTATGAACAACATGAACACATTGTTCTGGTCTTTTATTTTCTCTTAAAATTTGGAGACTGTATGCATTTCTTTGGATTGTAGTTCCTTGTAATTCCTTCTGGTAAGTTGCAGCATCATTATTAGGTTGGCAATTTCTTGGACTTTGATTCAACTGCTTGAACAAATTAAGTCCTTGAGCAGCTGTCTTAGAATCTGCAGCTTTTCTAATCAGAGTCTGTTCTTGATCAGATTGTGATGGAGATGAATGTTGAGAGAGTGAAAGAGAATGCTCCTCTTGGTCTGATTCAACATCCCATGACTTCAAGTTCGCGGTTCTTTTCCTCTTTGGATATGGAGTATCTGAAATCAAAGATTAATAAAGCTAGTAATGTTGGAGATCTTCCAATTATGCTACTTGAAGGACAGCAATGTTTGAACCAACCTGAATCAAACCAAAAAAATTTTTTTGATTCTAATTCTGGTCCTTGAGCATCTTTTTTGACTATTTCATTTCCCAAAAAGATAGGTCTCTGCTTCACATTAAAAGTTAATGAGCCCCTACAAACTTGAAAGGCATAAATAAATGAAGCAGATCATGTGCTGCTTTGACGGTAATTCAATTACCAAGTTATTTTCTGGTCCTTGAGGGGATCTACTCTTTTCTTGATTCCAATGCCTACCAAAAATTTTGAATATAGAAATGTTGTAACCACGATTAGAATGTGATACTCCAAGCTGCAAGACCAAAAATTCCTTGAGGGGACGTTCGTCCTCTCCACACCTGCATAAATACACAAACAAATGAGTAACAGAATTTCAAGTCTTATCATAATTATAATTGAAGCCCTAAAAAATTTACCCTCCATAGATTGCAATATCCGAGTCTGTAACAACAGCAGAGTGAGAAAATCGCCCTTGAGGTTGCTGACCACATATATCAAGTTGAGTCCAAGAACAAGCAACCACATCAAGAACCCAAACATCATTGTAGTAATATTTATCTCCAACCCCACCAATTACATAAACCTGCAGAACACAGATCAGGAAAAGCAAATTTACTCTCTTTACTTAAAACCAATTTAACAATAAAAATTCAAACATTACTTGCCTTGTTCCCAATATTTATAGCAGCATGACCAGCTCTGACACCCGGCAAAGATCCTTGAACAAGAAGCTGTCAAGAAAAACACAACTACAATGATCATGCTTCATTTAAATAAAAAGATTTAACATTTTGACACCAAAGTTATGAAATTGAGAGCAAGGTGAGTTTAATACCTTTGTCCAAGTCATTTTATTAGTATCAAGCACATCAACATCACCATGATACCGGTCACCACGATCACCACCATAGACAAAAAGTTCATTACCTATTGCAACAGCGCTATGACTATCCCTAGGAACAGGAATATCTCCTTTAGCATCGGGGGAACTCCACCACATAGTATTGAGGTCTAAAACATGCAAATCATTTAAATAATTCGCTTCCCCTTCTCCACTACCCCCGAATATCATTATTCTATCGTCACCAATAAGTGTAGCAGTGTGACTTTCGCGAGGGCATGGGGGAGTCCCTTTACATTCAGGGTGAATCCACTCATTGGTAACAAGGTCTAATACATGAAGATCATTTACTTTCTTAGAGCCATTAGTACCTCCAAATACAAACATTTGGCGCCCCACAAGAACAGCACTGTGGCTATCTCTTGGGCCAGGCCCATGGCCAGTAGTTGCCAGAGTGTTCCAAGACATAGTTTCAAGATTTAGCACAAGAACATCACTGAAATGCAAACCCCCGCAACAGCCCTGAAATCGGAGAACAGAGAGAATTTATGACGATGGAAAATTTCAAGCAGCTTACTATATTTTCTTTCAAAACAACACAACAAGAATTAGATAGTCCAAAAATCTTTTCTCTAACATCTCTATTTTTCCATTTCAAAATTAGGAAAAACATGATAATAATAGGTATATCCAAAATTAGAAGTATGTGTCCCCAATTATTATACTAAGAGAAAAATTCAAGAAAATTCATAAAATTTCCATCATCGTCATCTTGTCTTCTTAAAAGTTACGAAGAAAAGAGTAAATATAAGTACACATGGACTGCATATAGAGGCATAAATCTCCTTGTAGAATAATGATTCCCTAGTTAAATATAAAAATTGGAAATGGAAAAGAAAGTTAGGGAGAAGGGCTAAAGGAGGAAGACAGAAAAAATGATGGAGAACTCAAGGCAAGAAAAATTGCTATATAAAGAAAGCAGAGAGAAAATCATCCTCTCCTCTCAACAAAAAACTGTCCAACAAAGTACAGAAACTATGTAACCAAACAAATACATTTTTCAGAAAACATTCCAAAACTAAACAGAACAACAGAAAACAGGAAAGAACTAAAATCCATAAAGAAAGGATGCACTTCCTTAGCTAAATATACTACTACAGTTCTACATACAAATATAAAGAAAATAAAAGAAAACAGAATTAAAGAAATGTTTTTTTTTTTTTAAATTGTAAGTTCTCATAGTTTAAACAAAGAACAAAAGCAAAAGAAATCAAAACACAGAAAGTAATAAAAAATAAAAAATAAATATACCCCAAAGATATAAACAAGTCCGTGAGAATAACAAGCAGAGTGTCCCCATCTTTCAGAAGGATTAAATCCAAGAACCTTAGGATAGAGCCACATTGCCTTGTTCATTGTAGTTTCATCTCCAAGACACCCCATTGATTATATATATTTTTGTCTCCGTGTCGCTTTCTGTGTTCCAAAGCTGAAAACTTTCTTAGCTCTCAACTTCTTTAACAGAGTGCTTGACAATGATAAATAAAAGGATGGAGAAATAGATTGGAGAAGGGGGTCAAAAGAGGTCATGAACAAGCCAATTGATATATCAACTATCAATGTCAATAGACGTGAAAAGATGGGCGCTTTCAAGTCTCAATCACTGTGGCAACCAACATCAACAGAAGAGGTTGTAGTGAAAACAACAATGTTAATTTTTTAATTTCTCACTAATTTCTTTCATTCACTTTAAAAATAATAATGATAATATTCTTCAAGAAAAAGGAAAGAAAGAATAGAAAATAAATTCTTGGCTGTTTAATAAACAGCGAAACATCAATGGGAAACAATGAATTATATATGGATGAACATTGTTGGAGAATATATATAACACAATTCAGGTAAAATCATGGGAATGTGACTGTTGATCGAGAAAGAAAGAAAGAAAACTTTTTTTTTGTTGGGTATTTCTTTTTTTTTTTTAAATGAATTTTTTAATTTGTTTGATTACTTTTCACACTTGTCTAACTGAAAATGATGGAGTGTGGGGGCATTGGGTTGTGGGAAATGATGGGGAAGGTGTTCGAGGGTATGAGGATTTTGACAGTATAGACTTGTTAGGAGAAAGAAAGAAAGAAAGAAAGGAGCTTTTCTTACCCTTTCTATCTTTTATTTTCTGCAAACCTCACATGGTTTTTAATTTCTTTCTTTTCAGATCAGATGCTGTTTCCTTTGATATTTTATCTTTTATTTTCTATATTATATAATATTTTGAAAATATTTTAATAATTAATATGATGTAGAAAGAAGTATTTTCTATCTTTGCTACTTGCTATTATACATTGTTATTATTGGGATTGATGAAAGGAAAGTTTTCCGCTGTTGCTCTGTTTCTTTCTTTCTTTCTTTATTTTTTTAATCCACCATCTCCTCAATTTTCAAGGTGGGTTATTGACGTGGATCTAGAAATGTCTCTTCTCTAGGCTCTTTGGTAGAAGTGTAGGGCTTTGAGTAGTGCAAATTCTTTTCTAGTTTTGGGAAATGGAATGCTGTTTGTTTCCCTCAAAAGGCTTTACATTGTGAGTTAGAATTCTCTCTCTTATATAATATTTCATAAAAAATAAAATTAATTATTGATATTTTTTAAAATTTTAGAATTAAATAATTGTAATAAAAAAAATTCAAAGATTAAACTAATATAACTTATCACATTAATTTCAATATAAAAAAAAATTCTGATTCGTTAATTTTTAAAGATAAAAAATATACATTCATGCAATTTAATTACTCTTCTAATTATTTTAATTAATTAATTATAATACAGTATTAGTACTATATAACACTATTATTTTGCTTATTAGTGTTAGTATTACTTTGTGACGGTATAACATATACAATGGAACTTGTGCTTTAAAAATGATATGACAAGCCTGTTAGGTCATGCACATGGTCGCCATTTTACAAAGGTGAAAAATCCCTACTGCTACCACTTTTTTTTTTTCTTTCACTTCATTAATATTCTTTCACTAAAAATTGTCAAATTAAAATTCCTAATACTTGATTACCAAATTCATGGAGACTGTCTTGTAATGTCAAAAAAATTAAAATTATTACGTGTAATTATATAACTCAACAACCCTACCTAACCAAGTTCATGATCTTATATATCATTTGGTTGAATATATTACATTAGTAAGCCATCTTAAGGCCTGAAAAAACTCTATTTTAAAAAAAAAATTATTATATTTAATTTTTTTTTTATTTTTAAATTTTAAAATAATATTTTAAATTAATTATCTAAATATTTAAAAAATAATTTAATATTTTTAAAATTTTAAAATAATATTTCATATATATTTTAAATAAATCTAAATATTTTCTTATAAAGCAATAAATTCTTCTTTCCAAATAAAACAATATATCAAACAAAAAAGAGATTATTAAAAATATATTAGATAGGATAAAAATATATAACTCATAAATTTATATGTAATTAAAATTAAAATATATTTAGATAAATTTATTTAAATGTATTTTTATGTGAGTAATTGGTGGATTTTATCAATTATTTTTTATTATTAAAATTATCTTGACTGTAAATAAAAAGAGAGCAAAAAAAAAAACATAGTATTGGACACAGGAAACAAAGGAAGACGTAAAATACACGCGACAAACACGGGAGATTTTTATGCCCTGCCCTTCATTCACGTGACCTTCTTTGTAACTTGAAACTAAATACTATATATATATTTTTTTCAACTTTTTATGATTACAGCATATATATAAAATTCATGAAAAATAAATTTTATTAACATTTTTGATAAATATAATATGCTTAAAAGAAATATAATAAAATTATATTAAATAAAAAATATATTTATTTACATGTAACTATATATTTAAATTTAAATTTTATCGATATTAAATTTACTTTTTAATATAAAAAAAAAAAAAAAAAAGAATGGCGTCCTAGTAGTAGGGTAGATAATACAAGGCTCAAAATCTTTATCTTTCATTGAAGCATAAAAGTAAAACCAATGAAATTAAGCCCTTTATTTTAATTATGTTATGTATTATTTAAGAATTTTAATTTTCAAGTCTTTTATTTTTAATTGAACTTTCAAGTCCAACATAGAAATAGTAGCAAAGATTGTGCTTCTTGGATTATGAATAGCCAAGCAACGTGACGGATACGTGCAGTTGACTGACTGTTTCCATAAACCCCCATATTGTGTATGATTCCCAAAGAAAAAGCTAAAAACAATCAAAACTCAATTATCAATCTTTTGACAAGCAAAAGTTAAATGCAAGATTTTTTTATTTTTTTTTTCCCTCCCACCAATACCACTTAAATTAATATCTAAAAATTAAAAAAATTAAGCATTTAAACTCCTAATCTCATAATTTAAAGAATTTTCAGTATCATTGATGAATAATAATAGCTTTAATTAAAACTAATGGAATACAATACCAACATCATATAAGGTTTATAGATTTGTTTAGATGACCCCTAGATTTAGAACTATATCATATCATTTTAATATGCTTACCAAAAATATCATTGATTAATGATTAGTATTTCCCTCTGTTTCTAATATGTACTAATTCAGAATTTTATCATATCATTTTAATATGCTTACCAAAATACCATTGATTATATTAATGATTATTAGTTCCCTCTGTTTCAAATATGTGAAAAAAATAAATGATATGCAGTGGCATTGTTTCCTATAAATACAACAAGATAGGAAAAAAGAAAGAAAGAAATGATCTTATTTTCTTTTTCTTTCATTTTTTCCAAGTCTCCTTCAGAAAATGCCAACTCATTGAAACCTCTTTGCAAGTCCATATCTTTCATCATCATAAATTAAAAAAAAAAAAGAGGACTTTCCACACATTTGTATTCTCTATAATGCAGACCTAATAGTCAATTTTTCAAAAAATAAATTTTAGAGAATTATGATTCTATCTACAGTGTAGATGTTAACTTCGAGAACAAAAACTAGAGAACCAAGTAAAAAGCCAGATAAAATACGTATAGAATTTTGATTGCTATAAAAAGAATTGAATAAATCAAATGTTTTACAAATTTGTTGAAATGTTTGTACAGCTTTAGTGAGAATGAAACTTGTTTCAACCTTGCCACTATACATGGGGCAATATGACACAAAAGGCTGTGACAAACTTTTACAACAAAGCCGTGCAATTATAGAAAAAGCTACCAGCAAGTGACTAGAGAAACTTGTACCTCAGGCTTCCTGCAGCAGCAGACACTGGAACATGGATTCTGATTTCGCTATCTCTTGGCTCCTGTTATATTTCAAAGGCCCTGTACTGCCATAACTCAAAACAGAAACTGTGACGATCCAAAAATAGAGAGGTTGATAAGTATTTTAGAAAGGAAAATGAATTTCTTACACTAGAGAGGTTTTTTTTTTTTTTTCTGTCGGATAAAGTTGGAAGATGATAATAACAAAGTGAAAACTATGCCTTTCAAGACAATCAGTTTAGTGTGTATACTTACACTTAGATTTATAACCTAGGATCATAAGAGAAAAGAATTCTTTGTTCATCTGTTGGGTTCAACAACCATCGGCAAAACATCCATGCTGCCCCAACAACAGATAAAAGTGATAGTATTGCCAAAAATCCAAAATGTGAAGCATCATTTGCAATTATTGCCACTCCCAACATTACTGACTCCGCCAAACTTGCAACAGATACCTCTGTTGCTCCTATAAGATTTGCCTTAGACGATGGGATTCCAGTTTGGAGAATCTGTGCCCCGACAACATCATATGACATGTGTCCCAACCTTGATAAAACCTGCAAATAGAGTTAAGTCAAATAATTTCTTACCAATGTATAAGTCAACAAAAATGATACTTACAATCAATCCCAAGAAAAAGAGAAGGGGGCTATGCTGGGAAAGAGCTCCACTCCAATATACAGCTACAGCTAGGGTGAGAAGTGAAGCCTGAAATACCAAACCAGCTGCTCCGGCCTGGTCAAGATAACAGAAATATAAGATCTAGACAAATAACTTGGAAATCTTAATAGATCTGTCGCAAGTACATAGAACATAAAGCAACCTTTAAAATGCCCAGTTGCCTGACTAGGGTTGCAGACAGGAATGTTGCCACAACACCCATGGAAGCACATAATCCACTAAACCCCCCAATAATAGATGGGTTTACTCCTGTTAAGAGATTCCATATAATATACAGCAATTAGGATTTAAAAGAAGCATAAGAAAAGGTTTACTAAATCAAAGCTCATATTAGAAAAAGATGCAATTGATTACAGCCTAACTGAAAATCCCTTGATTTTGCAATCAGCTGACATATCAAAAACAGGGCAATTAAATCCATAAAGAGGTCTTGAATAAGAAACAAATTCAACAGTGATTCAATATAACTACTGTATAAGCACATATGGTTGAATTGAATGTTTGTGATAATTTCAAAAAATTAAGTTTAAAGCAAGAAAGTCTTAATATGTTCTCCACAGGCTATTCTTACAAGCATTTTAATATGTACTAAATGTTATGCTTCTAAATGCGAGTTCACACTGCTTCAACCTTCAAGTCAGATACAGAACCCTGGATCTTAAATCCTTTTAACAGTAGAAATCTATAAAAAATTTATGGTAATTGGGAAAAGGGTTTGAAAAGTACCGCGTTGTGTTAAAAATGCAGTCATCAAACTGCCTGGACTAAGAACAACATTAAAGTATAGGAGAACATAAGCAAGGCTTGCAGGAAGAACTGGCTGCTGCATATATTCCTTCCATCCAAGCTTGATAGTTTCCAGACCCCTATCCACTGCTTATTCAGAAAAAGGTAAATATAGCTAGAAATTCCAACTTGTTTAAGAATAATAGTATCAACTTTCACCTATGCTGTCAACATCAGCTGTAACTCCTCCAGTTGACTCTCTGCAACAGCTCTGGGAAGATCTAGTGTGGTCAAGCACCCCAGTAGAAAGTTTGTTGGTCAATAATGTTAGCCCAATCTGAAAAAATGGTGTTGATAGTTACAAACATTGGAAAAACCCATTATTTATCCAAGAAGGCACTAGAAAAGTAATTACCATAACTGGCAATGACCATATCATTAGACCAGCAGCAAACTTCAAGCAGGTCACTGGATCATACTTGGAGAGAAGAATGCCAAATAATGATGCCCCAGCTATCTGTATTTAGTGATTACATGACAAGTTAAATTGACAATATATATGTTCCTTATTAGGTGGAAATGAGAAATTACACATGGTATCGCTTATATGAGTCCATATGGTAGTTTTTTGAGATTATGAATTGAGTGAATACCTCACACAGAAGATCAATTCGATTAAGAACAGCATTTGCTTGTGCAAGTGCAATTGGCCTATTTATTCCAGCTAACTGTACACATCAGAACATTACATAAGAGAAAAGGATAAACACCAAATATATGAAGCGACAATGGAGGTAAAACAAGGCACTACCAGCACAACCCAATCCCGCTCCATAGCCACCCCCAATGCTACTCCACATAGCCTCTCAACAGCCCCCGCTAAAACAAGTACAAGAAACCATGGTCGGAGAAGAATGGATGATGCAGAAGTAGGAGAAACGGTATGTGCGTGAATAATCATAGTAGCAGATAACAACTGAGAAGCCACCTGATAGAAGCAGAAGAATGAAGAGCAAAATTGAAGCAGAATAGTTCCCATCCAGATACAATATACAAAATAACAAAAGTTACCTGAACTATGTTTAAACCAATAGAAGAAGGTATTCTGGGAGAATAATCCATAAGTTTGCCAACCAAAGGACCGCCAACAATTATTGCAAACTGTTTAACACAGAAGATGTCAACAAATATCCTCCCATCTCTAAATACACAGGTTCAATTTAATTTATTTGACAAGTCACAACCTTGGTGAAGAAACCAATGGCTGCTACTGGTAGAAGGCTTGGATGAATCAATGCTATAGCAGATGGCCAAGCAAAACTCCATAGTTGTTCCACTAAATTTCCAGCTAGGCAAGTAGCATAAAATGCTGTGACATACAAGACATTAGGAAGTACACAGGTGATCTGATATCATTTCAATAAACTATTCCATAGTCCAATTGGTACATCATTACATTATTAAAATAATTTTAGGAAAAGATCAATAGCTATTGTAAGAGCATCAGTAAACTAGACTAGTTGAAGCACTTTTTGAGCTAGAAAGCTGAAAGTTCAGGCAAACTGAGTATCTGCCAACATTAGATATTAATCTAAAATAAAATGGATGTCACATATCAAAAGAAATAACTCCAGTTAATGCAGAACACAATCATTATCAGTGGAGATACCAGTCTAACAGAGCAAAAATGAAAAAGAAATTGCTTCTTGAAAGGGAGAAGTGATGAATCCCTTCACTGAATAACTCAGTGAAGCTGGTTAAAATTCATGATCAAGAGACTAGATGCTTCTTAAACACAGAATTATCATATTAACTTGATCTTCAACCTAAGCGACTCAAAGTTTTGATCTCCAATTTCCAAGGAGGACTTCCATATCAGAGTTTCAGAAAGCACAACTTGCACATTATGGAAACTTTGTGACGCTAAATGATTGAAATGCTTATTAACTCATCTGCTTTGGTCTCTAAAAAGAGTTTGTAAGTTTCAAGCTAATACCAGAGATTAATTAGACTTAACTAGAAGAGCCTTACCATATAATCCAACTGGATGAGCTGGAGTTGCTGCCAGGGCATTTTGCTCCTCCTCTGATAAAACCTAAAAAATATAACAAAATGATAAAAGAATGATAAGCTGTTACTATATGATAGCATTCAAATCAAAAGGAATATATAAGAAAAAACATATTTGAGAAAGGAACACACAGGCAATGCCGTCAAAAGACTATCCACAAAAGTTGCTACAGCTAACAAACTCAGAGGTTCAGCCTCGAGGATATCAGATTTAATATGAACAATTGGGGTCGAACAGTCAGGCTCGACTCCTGATACATCTTGTGGAACCTCATCATCAGTGAGAACATGGCTGCATTGTAAGTCGGAATTTGTAATTGAGCACCTTGAATTGAAATTGCTGAACCTGCATTGAACAACAACACCAACCAAAATAAAAGATAAGGAAAACAACAACAACAACCACCACCAAAATAAAAGATAAAGAAAAACAACAACAACAAAAGGATGGAAGGATAAAGTTAGTTACAAAGTTAATTATCTAATTAATCAGAAAATCTTGACATTTGACTTTACTGCTCAAATATGTGTTCATTTAACTCCCACCTTATGAATTGTCCCTTTGCAACAGTCAGAATGTATGCGTTGGCAAATGTGTGCAGGATTCAAAATTGAAAGATGGAGACGATTAAAGAAGATTTCTTTGATTGATGGCGATCAAATAAGGAGGAACGATCGATTCCAATTAAACTGAAGAACAATGTTATAATGAGATAAGATAGACCCCACAATTGAGCTGATAAACTTCATCACTACACTTTTCGGCTTCAAAAAGCAACAGACTGCTTTAGCCTTTAGCGCTAAACACAATAGCACTATCGTGCACAACAAGAAGTAACTGACATTCAAATTTTCCTTATATCTGTTGCATTTTTTCAACAATGAAACAGAGCACAAACTTCTTTGTCTTTTCAGTTCCAAGACTAACAACAAACTAAGCTAAGCAACTATGAACTATGCAACAACCAAATAAGTAAAGCACCCAAAGACTACTACTTTACCTACAATTCCACAAAATTCTTCTGTTTTCTTCAACTTCCTCAGAAACCATACCCACCCCAGAACACAAAACCAAAAAAAGCGAAAGCAACCAAAATACCTGCACGAAGACGAAGCAGAACTGAAATTCAACCATCGGCAAGTAGCGAGTCGATAGAGAATTCTAGAAGCATGCGGTGCCGAAAGAGACGGTTGCCGAATCGGGAATAGATAGGAATTGAAAGAGAGAGAGTGTGAAACTGAGACCATAGCCATACTAATTTCAGCCGCTTTAATTTCAACAACTTCAAGTACCCAAACTTGAAGAAGAAAGACGAATTGATACAAAATTCCTGACTATTCATGCAGTCTGCAAGGAAGACAAAAGAAGGAACAACAACACTAAGATGAATTTTGGCCTAATTTTTGGGGGTTAGAATTCATTAGAAATGGTCACTGTTCTATATGATGATTTTATGAGCAACAAAATGTTTTTCCTTCTGGGTAAGTTTATTTTTCAATTGGGTATAGGATTTTGTTAGCAAGAGAGGTTTATCTATGAGGTAGTGGGGGTGGGGGTGGGGGTGGCTTGATATGGGAGGGCGGACAGCTCAAGTGGGAGTTTTCACCTTTGTGTGGCTATTAGTTCTGAAGGGTCATTAGGTTTTCTCTGTCCAAAAGTATAAATTTGGGGCCACTTGTAGGGTAGTTTACCAATTAAATTTTGCCATGCTTCTTTATGAATTTCCACAAATAATTTTTCAAAACACAAATAAGGTTGGAGCAGAAAGTATTGAATATAAGGAAAAATTTTAGACAAAATATTATTGGATAAATGAAGAAAAATCTTCCCTTTTGATTAATTTCTATAAGAAAAATTATGGCATTGTCAATTTTATTGTTATCACTTATCAATAAGATTTAAAGGTTATTCTGTTTTTCATAATAGATATTATGGGAATTCTAATCTATATTTATATGGTAGATTATGAAAATTAATGGATTAATTTCTTTAATAAGGCAGATGTTGCAAGATATCTCAAATAAAATTCAGATTTTTATTAGTGTTTAGTGGCTCTAATTCAATTCTAGAGTTTGTAGATGGATAAAAGCTAATAAGTCGTTTATAAAAGCATACTGCTTATTTGCTTATCGTTTAGTTTTGGAACTATTGAATTGAATGACATAAACGTCAAGTTCTTTCTTTCATTTAGGCATGCAGCTTAATTTTTGTGGTCTTTTTCTATTGCAGTATATTCAAACATCACAAAAGATAACTAGTTTGTTATACCAATCACCAAAATAATTTATTAGCTTTTAAGTAAACCTGTAGCGGTTGCAAATTAATGGAAACGACATGATCGTCCAGTCCTTGTTTAGTTGGATGGAAGAATTAATGGGCCTTCTTTTTGGGCTACTCTAATGAGATAAGGTTTTGTTGTTCTTGTACTTTGTAAGTTTTTCGTGGGCCGAATTGATTGTTTATCGAACAGAGGAGGTTTGGCAGTTGTCCTCCATGAATGGAGAACGACAGGTCGTTTACAGGATAATTTTTCTAAAAGACACTCTGCTAATACCATTACTTTATTTGGCTTTTGACACTTCCATCTCTCCAACACATCAGCCAAATTCTAGAATAGTTCATCTAAAAAACTAAAAAATCTAGTATAGTTATAGCTACTATAAAACGACACCGTTGGTCTCTGTGAAAAAAATGTCAAACAACTTGTTTTCATGTGTTATATAATTATCCTACGCTTGTGTTATACGCCGTGACCAATTCTAGATAGAGCAAAGAAACATGTACACAACAACCACCATCACCACAACAAATCTTCCTTATCATAATCTTTCACCAACAGAGAACACACCCACCTCCAAATTCTCCCAAAAAACAATCTTAGACCTTCTTAGTGCCAAATTCACTACTTCACTTCAGTATCTCAAGCAAGTCCATGCTCTGATTTTAAGGAGTGGCCATTTTCAAGATCATTATATTTCTGGGTCCTTAATGAAATGCTATGCCAATCCCCATTTTAGTAACCTGAACTTTGCCTTTAGGGTCTTTGATTATGTCCCCAGTCCTAATGTTTTTATTTATAATATTATTATTAAAGCTTGCTTAGACAATAATGAACCTTCTAAGGCTATATCTTGTTATTACAAGAGGGTGTCTGCAAATTCAAGGCCTAATAAATTCACATATCCTAGTCTGTTTAAGGCTTGTGGGTTTGTAATTGCTACTAAAGAAGGATTGCAAATTCATGCTCATTTGATTAAACAAGGGTTTAGTGGAGATGGGCATATAAAAGTTCTGGGATTCAAATGTATGCTACTTTTGGTCACATGGTGGCAGCAAGGCGAATGCTTGATAAGGATGGCGAATCAGATGTTATTTGTTTTAATGCTATGCTTGATGGGTATTTGAGAAGAGGGGATTTGGATTCAGCTAAACATTTGTTTGAAACATTGGAGGAAAAAAGTGTTGGTTCTTGGAATGTAATGGTATCTAGTTTGGCTAAGTTTGGGATGGTTGAAGAAGCAAGGGAGTTGTTTGATGAAATGAGTGAAAGGGATGAGATATCTTGGAGTTCTATGATTGATGGTTATAACAAATTAGGGTATTATAAGGAAGCATTGGAAGTATTTAATTTGATGCAAAGAAAGGATATTAGGCCAAAGAAATTTGTTTTGTCAAGTGTTTTTAGCTGCTTGTGCTAATGTGGGATCTCTTGATCAAGGAAGATGGATTCAAGCTTATGTGAAGAAGAATTCTATCTTTTGGATGCAATTTTAGGTGCTGCTTTGGTGGATATGTATGCGAAATGTGGGCGACTCGACATTGCTTGGAATGTTTTTGAGCCAATGAAAGATAAAGAAGTCTTTACTTGGAACGCTATGATTTGTGGGCTAGCTATGCATGGTAGAGCTGAGGATGCAATTGAGCTTTTCTTCAAGATGCAAAGAGAGGAGTTCAGGCCAAATGGGATTACTTTTGTGGGTATCTTGAATGCTTGTGCACATAAAGGAATGGTAGATGAAGGTCTAAAGATATTGGATTCTATGGAAAAAGTATATGATTTAAAGCCTGAGATGGAGCATTATGGGTGTGTAGTTGATCTGCTAGGAAGAGCAGGGCTCTTGGAAGTGGCAGAGGAGCTCATATTTTCAATGCCAATGGAACCAAATGCTGCTGTTTGGGGAGCACTATTAGGTAGTTGTAGGATACATGGAAATGCAGAATTAGGTGAGAGAGTAGGGAAGATTTTGCTACAATTGGAGCCACAAAATAGTGGTCGATATGCATGGTTATCAAATATATATACAAAGGCTGGGAGATGGGATGATGCTGCTAATGTGAGGAAACTAATGAAGGAAAGAGGAGTTAAGACCACTCCTAGAACTAGCATGATTGATCTGGGTGGTGTTGTTCATGAATTCAAAATGGGCGATGGGTCACATCCGCAGATGAAGAAAATCTACTTGATGCTGAAAAATATGATTGAAAGGCTAGAGTTGGAAGGCTATTCGCCTAATACCTCTCAGGTTTTGTTTGACATTGAAGAGGAAGAGAAGTAAACTGCACTGCATTACCATAGTGAAAAGCTTGCAATTGCTTTTGGATTGATAAACACGGAGACAGGAACAGCCATTCGCATATTGAAGAATCTAAGGATGTGTGAGGACTGTCATTCTGCTGTCAAGCTTCTCTCAAATATACAATAGAGAGATTATTGTGAGGGACCGTACACGGTACCATCATTTCAGGAACGGAACATGTTCGTGCAAGGAGTTCTGGTGAGTTCTGGAAACACTAGAGGTGAATAAAGGGTATCAATGCAGATAAAAAGCATTTAGGTAATCTTCGACTGATATAACAGCTCCATTTGTCTAATTAAAAGTTCAGAGAATATTGTTAACCTCAAAAACTTATTAATGAAACGAGATTCAAACTCTTCAAAATTTTCACATGTTGGTATAGAAGACTTGAAAAATAAATACCAATTTATCAATTCTTGCTTGCATGATTATTAGTTCATAATCATCGTAGCAAAACATTGAATATTCAATGATTCTTGAGAAATACAGTCTATGCAAGGTCTGTATATTCTAGCAGTAGTAAAATCCGGAAAAGCAGAAAATTGCAGCAGAAGGGAAATGAATAGAGCAAAGTTTCTCATGGAACAACTTTAGTTATTCATTTGTTGTCTGATATTAAGAATGTGTTGAACTACTGTACCAATTTATATTAGCAGATTCTAAATCTTCTAGTTTATGAAATGTTTTGCACTATTTGTCAGCAGAATGTAAATAATGACTTTAATTATTTGACTTTGCATTTTAGTATTCTCAAGAGAAAATCATTAATTCAGTATACTAGAAAATCATTAATTCAGTATATGCTTTCCTTTTTTTGAATCAGACTCACTATATAACTATTAGTATTGGAGATTCTAATCAAAGGTCTTATGCTGTTACTGTTAAACTATCATGTTTACAGACTTCTTTTCACAGTCTAATGTTCTTTTCCTTTAGACTTCAGCCTCTGCTATAATTATAGAAATTGAATCATGTAATTATGATCTTTGATACATGATCAATTCATTAATATTAAGTGGCTAATTTTTTTTTATTTGAATGTCTCCATTGAAAAGAATTTGCATTAAGAAGTTTTCTTCTTTAGGTAGTGAGTTGGTAAATAGGGAGAGGTTTTTAGTTGCCTCAAGACACTGGTTTTTGTTAGTTGCAACTTTCACTAGACAAAAGCTGTAATGCACCTGAGAGAGTCTTGCTGAATGCTTTAATCATCCTGAAAAATCTTGTACCTTCCATCCAAATATAAGGGGGAAAAAAGGAAAGTTTGTCATTACTTAAAATCATTCACATCATGATATAGCAGTGAAACACTAAAACTATTTCTTGGAGACCAAATATCTCTTTAATAATGCATTTGTAAAGAGAGTTCAATTTGAGGTTCATATTTTATGATCAGAAAGTTCAAATTATTTTGGTAGCAAAATCCAAGAAAAAGGTAAAAAATTGCAGCAGATTGCAGAAATAAGGTTCTGCTATTGGGAGATATACATATAGCTGCAAGTCCTCTGCAAAACTATGTACCTCTGGAAAGAGATTTTTCATTTGGCTAATTATTTCAAGTTACTACCTTAATGAGAGTCTGAATCAACACTTTTCTACATTACTTGTGAAATTATGCTAGTTATTGAGCTACCATTTCCTCTTAAACTACCAGTACTGGAGTTCCTAATCAAGGCACTTCTTGTGCAGTACTTTCAGTAAAGAACCTTTCGATATTGCTATCTTTCTCAATAATCTTGTTTTCTCATCTGCAACCATATCAGCACAACATTATCTACACGAAAAGGAAGTGCATATAGCATAATGGACTCGTAATTATGTTTTATTTTGAACAGAATGTGTGATTCATAATGGAACATAGTGGAAAACTAATTTTTTTCTGAATTAGTCAAGTAATTGAAGTAAAAAAAAATACAAAAAAAGATTGTAGATTCAAAGTTTTCTGTCCAGTGTGATGCCAAATGAAGAGGACTTCAGTCTATTGCATCAACACTAGTTTTTTGAAAGAGAGAGAGAACTTTTCACTAAGAAAAAAGGCTATAATGAAACTATGTAAGAAAAAAGGCTATAATGAAACTGTGTATATAGTTAAATTGTTTTACCATATCAAACACTGATCTTTCTGCAGAATATTTTTTTAAAAGCCCAATAAATCTGGAAGTTTAATTGTTTTAATTCAGATAGGATTTTAAATTTTTTTTTTTTTATTATTTGTCAGTCTGGAAACTAGAATTTATACAAACCAAGCATACTAGTCATGGAGACAGGAAAAAGTCAAGTGCTCTATTATTTTGTTTCATGAAACTCTACAGAGTTGGGGTATGCATTCAATCAGTTGATACAGTTTAAACCGAATCGAATTTTTAAAAGATTGAATTAATTAAACTTAAAAAATGAAAATCGAATCGAATTGATTGTTTATTTGAATTGAATCAATCTGATTTTTATGAGACTAAATGAATTGAATCGAATCTACATATTGATTTGGTTATTTTGGTTTTTAATAGCATATATAATTATTGAAAAATATATTTTTAAACATATATATGTATAATTCAATTATTTTAAATTTTTTAAACATAAATCAAACTGAATCAAATAGATTAAATTATATTAAAATAAAATCAAACCGAATCGATTTTTTAAAATAAATAAATTGAATAGACGTAATTAAATTTGATTCTATTCTACTTCCAGTTTTTGCAGTTTTTTCTTAAAGATTAACGTGCGAGAAAACATTAAAAAAAATTTTGTTAATAAAATATTTGCAACTTGTTTCTCTAATCCGACAGTAACTTCCATGTTTATCTGGATGCTGACATATTTTAATAATTGCATTTGTTAAAATGGAATTATAGAAAATTAATGTATTGAATCAAGGAAACAAGAAAATGTCAATTCAAGCTTAGCTAGCAAGTAGCAAGTAAATTTTCATATGCATGTGAATATCAATTTTAAAAGCTTGTGCAGAAGATTGAAATTAATATCTTCACCTGTGAAATTTGATTTAAAAATACTGAAACTAATCATTTTAAAAACAGTGAAACTGTATGTTTGAACTTCAATCAAAGCTTAATTAAATATACATCTCCAAAATGTCAGATAATCTTGGTTAGTGTTAGGCCATTTTCAGTAGCTGCCTTTCCGGTGGTGGCCTTAATTAAGCATTTTAATACAATTAACATGTCATTATTAAACTAATTATAATCATCATTATTGTGTTTGACATAAGCAAAGGGATTGATTTCATATCAAGGCAAGCACTCGTGTGCAATTTTCTTCATTGCAGTCAATTATTTGTTTGTTAAATTTTGTTTTTGTTTAAATGAAGCAAGAGGACAGATTAGCCCCCTATATACCTAGCAAAGAAATTTTATTACTAGATAATACAAACAATCCTTAAACAAGTCTCTAATCTAATCAAACACCATGTGACATGAACCTCATTCTTCTCCCAATTCAAGCTTTCATACCCATTATTTTACATCAACTTGGACAAATGAAACAAAAGAGATGGTTTGCTTGTCAAATTCAAGCATTGATAAATAAAATATACCAATGAAATTTAAATAAATAACAAGTGTGCTTTATTTAATTGAAAAATCCCATAATAGAGAGCAAACCCATTTTAAGTTGTTTGTCTTGTATAAAATCACAGGATGATTTAATAAAATCTTATGTATCCAGCTGTTATGTTTTCTAATTTTTTAAAAATTAGCATTTCAATTGGTAGAGACAAAATGATCCACTGAAAGTAGTTAAGAGAAAGTCTTGCATTATCATTATCTGCAACTTCCAGTTCCAATACTAATGTTTAATTCAAGGATTCATGTTAAACAATCATTTACATTATCATTGAAAGAGGAGGTTAAAAGAATTGTATTTCATTATATAATAATTGGAAGAGCTTTATCATTTTGGATTCCTCTCAATTTCAATGTAAATTACAGAGATTCTAAATCTCTCTGCTATAATATAAATTAATGAGATTCACTGAGATGAAATACTGTGTGATTATAAAAAAAAAAAATATCTTCTTATTTTTTTTTTTTTTTTTTTATATGTCGTTTTAGAAATTCATTCATTTATATTTTTAATTATTATTTTAAATTTTTAAAATAATATTTATTTATTTTTTATTTTTTTTTATAATATTTAATTAAAATATAATAATTTAATTTAAAATAAAATTAAAGATATAAAATTAAATAAACCTTTCTAAATTTAATTATGAAAGGATTGTATTGTATTTTATTGTTTTGGTGAGTGACCAAAACCTTGGTCTAAGTGAATAACACAGGATCCAATATTTATTGCATAAAATTTCATGTTGACCATTTATGACATTGAAGCCTGTTTCACTCCAGGAGGCAAACTTTCTGGCATGTGATAGGTAATGGGGCTCAATTTGATTCTCCTGAGATTTCTTTCTTTTCTTTTTTTAATTACAACTCCATAAAAATCACATATAGTCCTATATAGTACTTATGCATATTATTATTATCAATATCCTTAACCTTATCTTATAATTAAACCCTTTCTTTTTTGTTTGACTCTCATGTCATATTCTTTAAACTATGTTTGGTGTATTAATTATATAAGAAAAATGAAAAAAAAAAATAAGAGAAATGAAGAAAAGAGAAAAGAAAATAATTATAATTTTCTTGATATTATTTAAATCTTTTATTTATAAAATGAAAAAATAAAGAGATATTTATTATTTTAATTTTATAAAAAATAAATATTGAGAAAAAAAATGAATATTTTTATAATATCCACTTTACACTTCTTCTAATTCTCAATTTCTATTCATTTTTCTCCAATTTAAAGAGAATTTTTTTTTCCTAAAAGTTAAATAATGAAATCTAATTTCCTTTCATTTATTTTATTTTCTCATTCTTATTAACTAATCAAATAATAAAAAAAATTATATTTTCATTATTTTCTTTTATTTTCTCTTCATTTCCATCAAAATAAATATAGTCTTAAAGTATCCACATAAGTCTTTGGAGTTTTTTATTAATTGGGATCCTACCCTATGGTTATGCCCCAAAGTTTGTGCAATAAGTGAAATGGGGAGGGCCGGAGTGGCCTATGAGGAAAGAAAATAAATGTTTCATTGCTAATAGTGATGGTTTGGAGCCAATGACCTATAAATAAGACCAAACTATGCAATTTATGTTTAGTGTTTTTTTAGAAGGGAATCCCCACTTTCTTTTCCCTTTTTAAATCTTATAAACAAGTTTTATTACATTCTAGGTTTTGTTTTGGGTCATTTGGGCAAATTAATTAATAGAATAGCTCTTCTTCTTTTTTTATTAACCCTCCTAATCCTATTCCACAACTTAATTAACTTTATCAATTAACTTTGTATGTCTCTAAATTAGGGGATTTCCACCCATTTAGTGCTTGTAGTTCTCTTCTATGAGTAAATTCATTTTGTTATGATAGTTTGTTATTTATTATTTATGTATAATTGATAAAAAAATAGATATAAAATATATATTTATTGAATAGGTGTTTGATAAAAAATTTTGATACAGTTTTTAACTTTTTAGTTCTCAAAAATTACATCAACCGTTTGATTATTTTTTTTTATAATTTTTAACTGTTTAGAACTTTTTTGAAAAAGTTTTAAATTAAAATTCTTTTGAAAAATTTCTACTTATTTAAATAAAAGGTTAAATTAACCTATAAAAAATAATATTTAAATGAAAAAATAAATATTTATCTTTATCTTTAATGGTTATTAAACATATTAACAATTAATAATTAATAATAATTTTATCAAATACTTATAACAATCAGTTATTAAATAATAATCAGTTATTAAGTAACAGTCATCAACTATCAACTATCAGCCACTAACTAATAGTTAATATTCGCTACGAACAATTAAATCAAACTATAAAATTTAATTAACAATTAACAGTTGCTAGGAATAACTAAACCAAACTATAAAATCTAATTATTCATATAATAATAATAATAATACCAAGTTAATTAATTATGTATAAATATTTTTATTAATAATAAGATGATATCATGAATTAATTTTTATATATTTTATTAAATTAATTTTTTTAATAAAAATAAATCATGAATGTATATTAAAATTAAAATTTTTATAAATAAAAAAACCTTAATTTATTATATAATTTCAAAAATTAAATTATAATCAACAAGAACAAGAATAAACTCTTTTACTAATAAATTTAATTCTCATTATCATAATTAATCTTTAATCAAAGAGCAAACAACTTAGTTATAGTCAATGTGTATCAAACATGTCCATATGCTATAAGGACTCAAATTAAAACCAAAATGAAAGGCCAAGATGAAAGAAAGCGCCATGAAAACAACCACATGCCTTCTTTCTTTTCTTTTCTTTTTTAATTTTTCTCTCCATCATTTTCTATTTGTGCTTCACCCACTAATCATTGCTGAGAATAAAAACAATTTCCTTTAACCCCACATTACAAAACCCAACAAGTGGAAGCCAACACTTCCCTTTGATTTCTAATACCATTTCCACATCATCACTATACTTAGCAATTATAAACCCTAAACAAAAGGCTTTTAAAAAAGAATTTGATAATCACACACCAAAGCCCATATACATAGTATATTATACCGTATACCGGCCTTGCAAGAAAAGATAAGTACACATATGCTTTTATAAATGAATAAATAAATTTATTTGTATTCCCTTTATAACAAAGTTTTTTGTGCCATCAATATGTTATAATTTAATATAAAATAATTTATAGTTTTTTTAGAATGAGTTATTTATTTAATTTTATACCTTTCTCTTAAATATTCATAATAATTTTCTACTTTATCTTTTCAAAGTTTGAATTTTAAAATTTATAATTGAAATTTTAATTTTTTCTTCGATACAATTTATTAGTCAATAATTTCTAATTTTTATGTCAATCAGCACAAAAAATAAATTTAAAGCATATTTTGTAATTTCAGAAATAAATCTATCTGGAGTTTTTCTAACCGTTATATTTGTAATTTTCTTTCTCAACATAATTTTCTTCTTTCAAAATGAACTGACCTCAAATCAAATATTATTTTTCTGTCTATATTTTCTATGTTGTTTGATATTTTTATTTCAATGTAATAAATCTTTAATATTTTACATTATAAAATAAATATTTAATCTATTAAAAATATTTAGACTCAATTCTTATATATATATTTTTTAAAATTTTACTTTCGATTAAAATTTTAACTCGAGATTTTATAATTTTTAAAAATTATGTATGGAACACATTTCCGTTGCTAAATTCTAATATTTCTCTCTTATTGTTAAAAATAGAAGTTTCAAGGTTTACTTCAAAAAAAAAAAGATTTTAATTATTATTTTTTGTTAACAATGAAGTAAAAAATTTCACCTTTTTTCAATTCAACACATTTAAAATGATCCTATGTTGGATTAAATGGACTAAAGAAAAATGTTTCACCTGCCAATGTTTGACGTATAAAGTATTAGATTAAAAGCACCAAACATTTCCTATTATAAGATGTTAAATTATTAGAGTACACTAATTAAAACAATAAGGTTTATCCATTTGGTTGATCTAATTACTAATAAATCTATTTCTTTTTCCGTGTCTATCTAAGCAAGTTAAGGTGATTGAAACTCCACCCCACTTTATTAGATTATATGAATAAGGTTGAAGTGGTAATGAGTTTGTTTTTTTTTGTAATAAGATTATGAGTTCGAGTATTATAAACGAAGAAATGACAGTGGAGAAAGTTTTATTTTTTGTGAATTCATTTCAATTTGAATTTAAATTAATCAAAGTTCAATAAACTTCTGAATATCAAATGATTTATCTAAAAATAAATAAATATAAGAATAATTAGAATTTAGGTGATTTAACTCTATGATGTTTAATTAGATACAAGGGCAGATCTAACATGAGGGTAATGGGACTAATTCTCCCCGCTGGCTCATGGAATTTATCTCTTTTTATACTTATGTATATTATAATATCGTTTTTATTAAAATTCTACTAAATAGTAATTATAACCCATTTAATTTTTAAATTATTTATTTATTACATTTAATTTGAATTAAAATATAAAGTATTATTTTTATTTGATTAGAATACTAATGAATTTAGATAAAAATATAATTAATAATTAGATTTAGTACATTTATTTATATTTAATCATAAAAAAATTTAAGCATATTATTTTTTATCAAAATTTTTAAATATTATTAATATTTATATATATAAATATATTACTCTCTAATTAAAATTTTCTTAATCCGTCACTAATTAAATACCTTATAATGTTGGTTGCTTGGAGAAGCAAAATTTATGTCCTTTCTTTCATTTCCCTTATAATTGGTAATTTTTTTTTTCTTTCTATCTTAAAGATTAATTAAATGTTTAGGTTGATTTTTTTAAAAAAATTAATATTAATTATTTGAGATGTTATATATATAGTATTGTGTTTGAGTTTTTATTATAAATTTGAAATATTTTAAAATAATTGGTTATTTGTATTGGTCTTAGTGTATGATAATTAATAATTAAGTTAAGAAACAAATAATAAGTGTTGCATTTTTATTATAAAACGATGCTTGAGACAAAGCATTATTATTGCCTATGTGTCCACTAAAACAACATGTATATACTATTTAATCAACCAACGCCTAATGTCCTCATGCGTGATGCAGTCACTATCTAGCTCGAGCTATTGGTCATTATTATTTTTTTAATCATATATAACACTAAATATAATTATAAATAAATAAATAATCTTTTTATTTTTTAAAAAAGAAAATTTTCAACCCTTTTACATGTGATTATACCCATCTTCTATGAAAAATTACAAAATTATTTTTTAAACTTTGACAATTATATATATATATATATATATATATAACACATTTTTATTATTTTATTAATCATTATTAACGTCTATGGCCAGGAGCATAACAACGTAGAACTTTGAAAAGGCATGGCCTCCAAAACTCTTAAATATTAAAAATGATTCTAAAATTTTATAGAATTTTTTTTTTAAATATAGCAATAATTCCCTAAAATTATTTATATCATAAATATATGCTACTTATTTTATATATTTTTTTATTTATTCTCTTACCTTGTGTTTATGAATAAACTATTATTTAGTTTTTAAATTTTAATAAAATTAATGATATGATTTATGTATTTTAAAAAAATAGTTTTTAGTTTTTATATTTTAATTCTATCAAAATAATTGATCATTTCATCAATTATTTTTAATTTTTTTATTAAAAAATTAAAAAAATATAAAATAAATTATATTCTTAAAATACTCTTATCCCAACATATAAATTTTTTTTCATTTCCTTTCCATTTTCCTTCATTTTATTTCTCATTTTTCTTCATTTTCTTTTATTTTTCGTCATTTTTTTCCCATTTTCCTATGTAGAAAGTTTTTCAAATATTTTTCTTACTTTGTGATGTTTCTTTCTTTTCTTTTCTTTTTTTCCATTAATTAGTTAGTTAATTAATTAATTATGTAAAATTTGGTTTGTTGAATGTCAAGGAAGAAAAAATTGTGTATGGGTATTATGATTGATGGAATTGTGTAAAAAATGGAGGGTTTGATAATGGTGAAAAGTGAATATTTATGAATTTTAATAGAATGGCAAAAAAAATTTTTTTTGATAAAAATAATGGATATTTTAATTTTTTATAGGTATTTAACAATCAAATTGAATAAAATGACTATTTTTTTTTATGAAATCAAAATATATAAATTACACAATTATTTTTTTTAAAATGCAAAGACCATTTTATTAATTTTGTCAAATTTTAGATAATAAATTATAATTTACCTCTATATTTATTTAGCTCATCCATATTTGATATTCTAGTTATACCCTTATTTATGGCCATCACTCAATTGTCACAATTTACCTTTTCTTTCACATACATATATATATATATATTGAACTATGAAAATAGTCTTATAATAAATCAAAAGAAAAATAAAATTTTTATATAAACTTACAAATTTTCAGAAAATAGTTTCTAATTGAGTTTCAATTTAATATTAATTAAACAATAAAAAAAATAATTATCTTATTAGAAAGTATTTTTCATATATGAAATTAATGCACTTAACGTCTTCGATTTGGATTCTAATCCAAATCTCATGTTCGTGTTGACTCTTCCACTTTCATAACAAAATGGAAGATCACATGTAAGGAAGACTTTTTAACAACATAAACCATAGAAATATATATTATTATCTCAATGGGTATAATATAATTAATATTATAGCCTATTGCTATTGCTAATATGACATTTATATACTTTTATATACAATTATATTAAATAATAAGACCACAAATTCCACCTTATATATATAGTTTATCATTTCAAAAGCATAGGTTACATTTGCAAATTGGTAAAAATAAATGATTTATAATTTGGAATAATTATGATTTTACTAGTTGTTTCATAGAAAAATATTGTTCATATTTTATGAATTTAAAGCACTGAAATTTTTGGTAAATTAAGCTATTTTTAAATATAATTATAAAAAATCATATTTAATCTAATTTTTTAATATTTTTATAGAAAATTATTTTCCATTAAATAAATGGAGGTTAACTTTCTTCTTCTTTTTTTTTTTCTCTATCATTTAAAAATTAATAAGTTTTTATTTTTAATGATGAACTAATAATAAATGATATGTTTAATATTAATATATAAACTGATATGAAAAATAATTAAATTTATTTTAAAGATAATTTGTGTATGTTTAAAGTATAAACTCATTAAAATAACCAAGTAACACTTTCAAATTATTATTTTTCCATAATGTGAAATAACTAGTGACACTCTTTCTTTTCATAATCTTTTATTTTGGTGTTGAAAAGAAGATGAAGAAGAATACGAAAATTAGTATAGAACTTTTGGTGGAAATCCTAAACATCAGAGTTAGTTTTGATAGCACTGTAAATTGGGCTGAGGTAGCTCGAAATTCGAATTTTTCGGTCCAAAATTATTTTAAAAATTATTAAATTCATATATTGTGAGATAATATTTAATAGAAGTAAATTTTAAATTTAATAAATAAGAAGTTGATTATTAATGATGATGAAAAAAAAAAATAATGAATGGGTCGCTCTAACTCCATCCAAAATTTAGATTGATTTTAATCAAAATATTTTGAATTAAACTTATACTTAAAATTTACTTTTAATCCGACTCAATTTATTTTATTTATCTTTCTAATTTTGAAATTTTATTATTGTTGAAATGAAATTTATAAATAGAAATAAGACTAGAATATTTGTAAAAACTCAATAATCCTATAAATATTAAAATTTTTGTTTTGTTTCATATGATATTAAAAAAAAAAACTTTAGCAATTAATTATATTTTAAAATAAAATTTTAAATAGCAAATATTAAATTTTTTTGTATTTAAAATCAAATACACACTCAAACTTTAAATGAATATAATAATAAATATTCAATCATAAATAAACCAAAACAACTTACTTAATATATCATATCAAAATTTAGCAATATATATTTATATATATCAAAATTATCATCCCAATTATACTAGAGCATTTTTTTTAAATATTAAACATAATTAATTAATAGAGAAGTTCCCAATAAATGTGATTAAGGAAGCGCCATATGGTTTCCCGTGAATTGCTTTTTAAAGTCCCCCCACTCCCCTATTTTTCCTCTCATTTATCCCTAGCCTCTCTCTCTATCTCTCTCTCTCTCTCTGTCCCTCCCTCCGTAAAAGCTTCCCCCATCACCGGCTCCGCCGCTGCACCGTTGTTTATTTGCTTCTAATTATCCGCGTACAGCCTCCATAGCCACTTCTTATTTTTCTTTTCTCATTTCCAAGGTAAGTTGCTCTATATTTCTTATTTTTCTTTTCTCATTTTCTTTCTTTTCTTTTCTCAAATTAAGAAGATTCAAGAATTTGCATTTTTATAGCTTTATATTCTCTTCTGCAGGTATCAATTTATCCTTACGGTTTCAGGCAAAAAAAATCCAGTTTTATAGAAAAGAGGAGTATATTCAATAGAATTATATTATGGCATCCTTGATCTCAAGCGTCGAATTAAATTCAGACACGTCGCAAGAATTAAAGCAGAGGAAGAAGCGAAGAAAACTCACGAACGAAACGCAAAATCAATTCCAAAACCACGAGACAAACAATGGAATCATCACCAAAACAAGGTGGAAAACCAAATCAGAACAGCAGATCTATTCTGCAAAGCTTCTCGAAGCTCTCCGCCGATCTCGTCCGACTTCCCCCACAGCTGCAAAAGTTAGAGAAATTCATGAAACTGCCGACAGAGTCCTTGCCATCGCAGCCAAAGGCACGACTCGGTGGAGCCGTGCGATTCTAGCGGGAAGGCTGAGGTTGAGGCTGAGGCGGATTAAAAGGGTTAAGAAAGCGAAGGTGACCGGTGAGAGCCGGTTGAGGAGGAAGGATATTGCGAGAGAGAACAATAGGTTACCGGTTTTGGAGGATAGAGTTCGAGTTTTGAGCCGGTTGGTTCCCGGTTGCCGAAAGGCATCGTTTACCAGTCTTTTAGAAGAAGCGACTGATTATATTGCGGCCTTGGAGATGCAGGTCAAAGCGATGACGGCTCTCACAGAGATTATCACCGCCGGTGGCGGCTCGCTGGTTAACTCCACAAACTGAGTGAATAGCCAACCCAATCACAACTTGTTAGTTATGCCAGGTGTATTAAAATTTTTTATTTTGTTTCTTGTATTTTTCTTTTCTTTTTATATTTTTTTTCTTTATTAATTAATGTACTTTTTTGTATACGTAACTTGCATCTTTGGAGCAATCGAGCTCTTCTCTTTTCTTTTCTTTAACTGAATTTTAATATTTTATTTATTAATTTTCTTTTTTAAGCACTGTTTTTGAATCCTGATAAATTTTTATATAACATTGAGGAGAAAATTTTATCAATGAAGAAGAGATTCGAAGTTTGGTAATTGGGAAATGGGAATAGATAATTTCATTGTTATCACCAATTGAATACCTTGATCTGCCGAATGTTTGGTGATTGGGGGTTTGTGTTTGTTATGGCCAATGTTTTTAGGAATTTAGGCCACTGTTAAATTTCCGTTTTAGTAATTAAGCAAAATTTTTAACATAGTAATTTTTTAAGTGCAATCTAAATTAGATAAGAGTTTTGGATAGGACAATTTGGAATTCAGCCCTTTTTTTTTTTCTTTTAATCATTAATTTTTTTTCACCACAAATATTTCGAAGGGATAGAAAAAAAAAGGTGAGTAGGTGAAGAATATATCTGTGATGGCTTAAAAATTAAGTGGACACTTTCGAATTTAATTTGAATGTTTCATGGTTAAGATTTTTTTTCTACAATCCATTGAAAAAATAATTGTTAAAAATTATTAAAAATAAACATTAAATTTAAAGTTCACTGATAAAATTAATTTTAAAAAAATTATTAATTAAAATGATAAATGATAAACTTGATGTTGTTCTCCTTTATTATGCTCAGTATAAAAGGCTAAAAATCAGAATTATAATAAAATAATGTCAGGAATTGAATGAAAGTTTTAATATTTTGTGAATTTATACATGATGAGGAGATTTAATTTGTAATTAAAGAACGCCAACGGGTAATGTAAATAGCAAGTTAAAAATATACAACATTCCTCTGGCAAAGTTATTAATAAATTGGAGAAGGGATATGAAATAGCGAATAATAAGGAAAAAAGAACCCCACAAACAGAGAATAGTCCAAAAAGGGTCTAGTCTCTAGTGACCAGCACGCCCTCATATCATGTGCCTTGTTGGCCTACACTTTCAAGTTTCAACTGCACCGACCTCTTCTATAGCCCCACACCCACGATTGCCCTTTGCTCCTTTGTTCTTTGCCTTGCACGTGATTCTAACTGTAAACTACTATCATACAATTAAAACCTTCACATGCCCCTTTTTTTTTTTTGAATCTATACATTACATACAGCATTATTTCACAATTAGACTTATTAGTGATTTACAATTACATTTAGACTTATTAGCTGTTAAGATTGCAGTTAATTGATTAGACTTGTTAGTTATCTACTAAGAAGTTTAATTTTCAAAAACAAAAAAATTATGTACGATATATATGCATACTTAGAAGGGTTGCCTTTTTAGGTCTTGAAAATGGTATTGATGTTGTTCTCAAGGGGCCAAAACATTATGGGTCAAAACAAAACAAAACCAAGCAAGGTTCAGACCCAAAATCCAACCAGAGCATTTAATTTTCTCATTTAAGAGGTAACACGTGTGCAAAGATGAAAATCCAATTGTCAATTAGTGAATAGAGACATGTGGGATGCCAAATGGCATCACTATCAAAAGCCAAAATTAATGAGGATTTGAATTTATGGACCATGTAATATGTTTTTTTTTTCGTAGTCAGCTGCTTAAAACTTGATTCATTTGTCAAAACATTATTATTATTATTATTATTATTATTATTATTATTTGTGTGCTTTCATTCAACAATATGCAATCCCCACAAATCTCACATGCATCCATGTGCTTGCATTTATGAACCTACTCCTTCTATTCCTTATTTATCTTTCTAATTTCGACCATTACAAGGGGAAAAAAACAACTCATAAATTTAAATATTAAAAATTTTATTTTTTTTATATTAGTAAAAATGAATCGATTATAAATTTATTATTTAAAAAATATATATTTATTATTAGATTATATTTGAGTATATAAATTTAAATATTAAATATTAATTAATAAATTACATTAATAATTTATTTTATGTATTTAAAATTTAAAATCTAATTTATTATAGGTAGAAGGCATATTTTTCTTTAAAATTTGATATGATTGGTCATTTTATCTCTTATTATTTTAAAATAACCAATTTAATACTTAAAAGTTGCCAAGTTGAACTTATTGAATATTTATTTTTAACAACTAAGGGTGCATTATTTTCATGCGTGCTGAAGGGAAAAATAATCTGAAAATTTTAACTTTTTTCTGCTGATGCGAAAAGAAAAACAGTAAAAAAGAAAATCAAGAAATAAAGGATTATGGGTTGGATTTTCATTAAAAAAAATTAATATTTTCTCCCGTCACTTTCTGTCTCATCCCCTCTTATCACTGGCGCCCTATTATCATTAAGCTCACTGTTTTTACGTGGGTTTTATGAACTGAGTCAATTTAATGACTTGTTGGGAGTGGTGGTGGAGGTGGGTTTGAGTTGGTGATGGAGATACCATAAGACTCATTAACTCCATGGTGGAGTGAGGCTGTCAGATCATAAACGATGACGGTGAGAGTCTGCAATGGAGGGATGAATGGGTAAGATTGACTGCAGAGGAAGATGATTCCTTCTCAACTCAAGTACCAAATCCAAAAAAAAACAGAGGAGGAAGATGAAGCGACGAAGCCAAATAACGAGAAAATAAAACTCAAAATCTTTCTCAACTCAAGTATCAAATCCTTCTCAGATAAAGTGACAAGAAAATAGTAGCAACATATGAAATGATGAAGCCAGCAAATTACCCACCAAAAGTCCACTCCTAAAGAGCAAACCAAAGATCATTCTCTTCTCTTTTCTTCTGCTAACGGTTCAACCCCATAAAACTCAAATTAAATAACCAAACCCAATAATTATAAAGTAAAAAAAACTAGCCTTTTCTCTTAAGGGTTGTTTTGTTTTTTGACTACTGTTGTGGTAAATTTATTTGCTTGTGCACACAAATAATGGCTTTTCAAGACCATATTTCACACGAAATTGCTTTTCAAGCACCACTTTTTAACTTTGCATCTACTGGTCTAGCTTGACTCAGTAATGCAGTGCTCCGGCGAAGCGATCACCTTTTGGGTCGGAACCGAAGCGACAAAAATGACCATAATAATATCAACAATGACGGTGAAGAAGAGTTATTATTAGATGGCGGTGGTGGTGGCGGGGATAATTCGAGAGGGCTAAATGTAAGGCAGAGATATTGGGCATCCGTTGTACGAGCAGTTGCTAGCGGCACATGTGGCTTGTTGGAGGATTGCGACACCGGTCGACGAGTTAGTGAGGATCGACTCGCAACTGGCTCAGTCTCAAGAAGTGGTAGCTAAGTACTCTGTGCTTGGGAACGATCATGTTGTAGACGATAAAGAGCTTGATCAGTTTATGGTTAGTTGTAGTTTGTTTATGTCATTTCTTTGAGCTTTGTGAGCTGTCATTTTGCCTAATTTTGACTTTTTTATTGTGGTTTGTGATATCTTTGAATGAACACAAGTTTAATTTTACACCAATATTATGGTTGATTGACTTGTTTTTCCCAAGCAGCACCGCTGATAGCGGAGGAACCAACCAAAAAGGCGTTGGGAAGGAAGCTATGGTGCTAGGAGTGGTGAAGATAGTGAGAATTATGAGAAAGTGGAGGATAATTGATGGTGAAAAAGAGACTTGTTATATGTGTTCTTGTTTTTTATTTGTTGGGTGAAGAAGAAACAAGAACAATAGGGAAACAAGAAAAAAGAAAAAGAAAAAATAAATTAAATTTTAAAAAAATTAATCCACGTGGCCCACTTTTACAATTTTCAATTGTTCATCTTGCGCGTGATGCTACGCGCAGAGTTTATTGGTTTTTTAGAGAATTACATTATTTATTTTATCATGTTTGGATAGTAAATTAATCACTTTGGAAAAATATATATTTGACTATTAGATAATTAGACAGTATAGCAATTCACAAGTGTATTAAGGGGAAAAAATGTCTGCTTCCGTTAATGGAGGAAGTAACCTAGAATTTTTAGCCCAATAAGAGAATTGGTGTATATACTATATAGTGTAGCTCCATTGGAGGTAGTTGGAGCAAGTTCCTACAAATTAATGGCTCTTTTTACATATATATAACAAACAAAAATAATGTCATCTTGAAGCAACCATATAGGAAAGGATTTTAGGCCACGTACCAAAGAGACGTCATAGAATTGAATATAAAAGGTAAAAAAAAAAAAAAGAATTTGATTTATTTAATTAATTTTCATTTCTATAGTTGCATGATAGAAAATTAACCCTTAGCTAGAGAGGAAAAAAAATCAAGATTTCTTATTGTGTTGCCTTATACATATATATATATATACTCCATAGGTGATTTTCTTATGTTTGATTAAAAGTGGTGATTAGTAAATTTATGGGACCATTCATAGAAAACTAGGATTCATGGATTAGTTTGTTCCAATATCATTAGTTAAAAATTCATTATGATACAATTATTATGTAGATTTATTTCTACCCTTTATTCATCAAACTTTGATTTTACTTTTTTTCAGGACTGGATTATTATACATTTTTTTTAATATAGAAATCTTCTGATTTAACATAAATATTCAATTTTCATGAAATAAAGAAAGAGATAGATTCAATATATAAGAGCTTGGCCTTTACTCATAGACAGGGGAAAATCAATTAAATTGTAAGGTGGGCATAACTTTATATGTATCTTTTATAAATGCCATCGATGTGCATGGTTTTATTATTGTGACCCTCAAACATTGCATGTGCCCAAATGGTTAAAAGCTAAAATTCAAGATTGGACTATCATGCATGTACATACTCCTTTTTTTTTTTTGTTTTAAATAAATAAGTTATTTAAGTAATTTTTTTTAATGGAAATTCTTTGACAAGTTAAAAAAAATTATAAAAAGATATGAAAATATTGATTTTGACAAGAAAAATGAGAGGCCAAGCCTTATTTATTTCATGATAAAATAATATCTTATTTTTCCCACTGATATACAATTAAATTATTTATATATAAGTTTTTTTGTAAAAAATTTTAAATTTAAATATTATGAATAAAGAAAATAAGTGATGGTCTCATTTGATTCGGATTCGATATATAATAATTTTATAAAAAAATTATTTGTATACAAGTTAAAAATGAAATTTAAAAAAAAATATTAAAATTTTTATTTGTAATAATCTTTCCGAGTTGCTAATAACTATATACATATATTACCTATAAGAAATTCTTATTTTTTAAAATGTTATAGGAGGAATTCAAATTTAATTTATAAACAATTGCAATATTAAGATTAAAATGGGGGGTAGGGAGGAAGAAAACGACAAAACAAAAATCAGAAGTGAGCTGGTAGAGCTCAACTACCAGGAAACATCACTGGTTGGGGTTGGGCCCAGTAGAACAGCATAACAAAAGGACAAAAATGTCAAACAGGTTTGGAATTTAGTTAGCCTTAGCCACCTTAGTGTTATTTTTTTGTCGTGTTTATAAATAAAAAAATAAATATTTTAATATTATAATCACATGTCTTCTTTCTCTATCCTTCTCAACATCTAACTTGTTGCCTTAGTTTTGGTCCCCACTCCCCCAGTCAGGTGGACATTAAACTGATTAGACCAGAAAATAAAAAGAACAAAAAAAAATGGACAGATTGTGGGCTTCATAGCCCAGGCAATTGGCGTCTAAGCTTCTGGGAACAATTGGCCCATGCAGCTTGTGGGTTAGAAATTTTTGAGCCTATCAGGAGAAATTCCGAATTCCATTCAACCAACAGGTTGCCAGACAATGCTATATTATTATTGTTATTCCAGTAGAAATAGCAATCTTTAGAAGCAAAGAAGATTTAAAATGAAAGTGGCAATATATTTTTGTTTAATAATCAAACAATAATCTTCATTTTCAGCATCAAAGCTGTTTAGAGACATAAAAATCTCTATTGGGTTATTCCCTTTAGCAAAGTTGGGAGCTTAGCAAGTGAAACCCATGTGCTATTTAGAGCTTTTGGAAAGCCAATTTTCCATTTTAATTCAGGCTCTCAGATGCAAATCCGAACAATTTTAAATAACCCGCAGTATCACTTTAGCTTAATTCTATTTGGTGGATGGGTTTGTAATGCTAAAAGAGAGAAGCAAATCAAAGTTGATACACAAGTCATAAGTGTGTGGGGAGCAGCAAATAATCCCACATCGTTAACATATAAACTGAGAGATGGGCAAGCGAACTATAACAAAAAAGAGCAAATCAGCTTAACAAATCACGCAGCCGCGCGGTGAGCACAAAGCGAACTATTCTTTCGCCTTTTACTAAAGAATACCGTGTGCTCGCCGCAGATAGCGGCATACGCTTATTTTTGGAGGGTTCTCCTCTTGGAGGAGGGCCCACGCAAAACTAGTTTAAAATTGTTGATGTGTTAGTTGCTGTCGCTAAACTGTTTATTTAATTCAATATATAAAAAGAAATATTATGACATCACAACAAACACTCAATTTAATAAATTTTCAATGTATCTCTCAAATTTTTAGTCTAATAAATTATTTTTAAATAAAAAATAAAATTAATTTAGTCTATATGATTTTTCGTACAATAATTCAAATGAAATCATAATATATTTTTGTTAGCTTAAAAAAATTAAGAGTTCCTCTTAAGTGTCTTTTATAAAATATACTAAGAACACTAAATATTAATATTTTCCGAATAAAATACCGTTAAAAAAAATGAGCCTCTTGATACATAATCACAACAATCAAACTAATAAACTTGTCATTTGTATCACCAATCCATTGTATATATAGTAAGTTTGTATAGCGTTTAGAGTAAATGAATTTAAAATATTGAATGTAACTGAAAATTTTATAGTATTCACCTTAGACTTAATTAAAGAAAATAGTTTAACGAATTTTGGCCATTTTTTTATTTTAAGAACAATTTTGGCTATTATTATTACTATTATTATTTTTAATCTACAGTTAATGAAATTGACAATTTGGCCAAGATGGAGTAGCTCAGTTGGTAACACCTCACACCTATTATTTTCAGATCATGGGTTCGAGGCACTAGGTTGAAGAGTTCATGGGATTATGGGAGGGCCTCTTCTTTTTGAGATCCACATTTCTATTGGAATTTTTTTTTTTGACAACTTGCGCATTTTATATTGTCCATTTCGGCCAAAAATTTTAAACAACGTAGCGTTTTTATTTCCTCAAACACGAAAACGGTGCGGTTCAAAGGAAGCGCTTACAAGGAACAAAAAGGTTTTGATAAGGCTTTGAAGTTGGCTTCTCTTTCCAGATTGGAGGCCTCTCTCTCACTCTCTACGCCAATTTGAAATGGTATGTGCTAATTTTCCACCATTTTCATTTTCTGATTTCGTTTCTGTTTGGTTGGTGAGAAAATAATGATGGAAAATAAAATCATTAAATCAATATTTTAAAGATCAAAATCTCACATAGTTTTTGCTCTTTTAGATTCCAAACATGTCGAAACTGTTATTTTGTTTTGTTTTCTTGCATTTTCTCGGAAACCAAACGGGAGAATGTGGTTCAGCCACAGGATATTTTCTAAGTTTGTACAACGATCATCTTTGCATTATGTATAGATTCTTTTTTTTGTAAATGTAATTTTAGTTTGTTGTTTCGTGTTCAATGACAGGAATATGAAACGGGTATATAAATTACGACTTTATTGGAGTTCTAATTGGAAGAATGGTATACCATTTTCACCTTTTATTATCAGTTGGAAAATGCAATTATATTAGCATTCTTTAGCTTTAATTATGGTCTGTAAAGGGGAAAGCAATGAGTACTTGTGTTAATGGTGGTTTTAAATTGTTTGAATTCATGGAATTACGAGGATACAATGGATTTCCATGATGATTTTGCCTAAAGAATTTGTATGTTTTGCTGTAATGGTAGAATTTTAGCTTGTTGGCTTTTAGAGGGTTAAAGGGCAAAGAGGATAGTGACCGAGTATGCATGGATCATATGGAAATTAGAACTAATAGCACAGTTGATTTAGAAATGGGTGGAAGTGCTGGTGAAGATGATGAGGTTAAAGGACTGGGTTCAGTTGTTGAAGAAGGCAAGAAAAAGCTGTTAAGGAATGGATCTCTGAGTTCCATTGAAAAGATGAGGAGAGATGATGACATAAATTTAAGTGAAGATGAACTGGGTTCTAGTGAAAATTTGGAGATATTGGTAGGTGAGGGTGGGGAGAGAGCAAAAATTAGTCTTGAAAATGGAATGGTGAATGAGAAAAGGAATAAGAGGAGTGCTAAGCCACCTTTGCCTCCTAGGGGTCCATCATTGGATGCTGCAGATTTGAAGTTGCTTAGAGAAATGTCTGAGCTTGCAAGGTTGAAGCGCACAAGGACTCAACAGATAAAGGCATTAAAGAAAAAGAGGGCAGAGAAGGCATCATCTTCAAGCAGTAATATTTTCCCTATGATTGTCACCATTGTCTTCTTCTGTGTGATAATTTTTCAAGGTAATTAACATTGTCTTTCACTACTTACTGAACTGCTAAAGAGGAAGCATGAAGTCAACAAAACTAAAGATGCTGAAAACCAAGATGAATTTGATGTCTCCTTTTGCTATACTTTTTGTTGATGGATTGTAAGTCCCACTTCTGTATGCTAGGACCTTGCAAATATTATTCAAATCTTAATTTGTATGCTTATTGTCAATTTTCAGGTTTATTGGGCTCTCATGTATGATGCCTTAGGATGTGCTGTTCTTTAAATTGCCCTGTGTAGGTACTCTTGGTCTTTCATATTTTTCTTTCTTGCTTTTTTCTTCATTTTCCTTATTTTTTTTAACATTGGCTAAAGATCATTGCAAAGATTCCGTGTTCACCGTTCCACTGTATTTTTGGGCTCTTTTTTTTCTTGTATAGGATTTATTTATTTATTTTGCTTTATTGCACTGTTTTGGCATATGATATATTTTATAATTCATAGGGGCAAGTGCTTGAAGTAAAATTTATTTTTGTTGTGGTGAAGATTACCTTCTTTTTTCTTTTACCTAAAGGTGGGGAAATCCCTTTGTTGGCTGAAATTCTAGTTACAGTAGCGGACCCTTAGATATGACCTAAAGGCCAAAACTATCACATTAGCTGTACGGAAAAGTCAGCTACTTTTTTCATCATGATTTTTAATCTCCGTCTCATCTGTCTTAATAATCACTTTGAATGGATCTATAACTTTATGATTTACAAATATTTTTGGCAGGAGATAGGGAGTTTACTTTAGATGCAGTTCAGGAGTTAGCATCCATGGATCTCCTAAGCTTGAAAGGATGACAATTTTATTGGGTGGCTTAACTTGCTTGTGAATGAAACAACTGGACCTGGCTTCAGATTCCCCAAGTATGCGATGATCATTTACGAACTTTCCGAATAAGATTTTGTGCTGGGTCATGGAGAAATCTCTTGAGCAACTGAATATCAGTTATAGAACTTTTTTTTAAGTCTTTATCAACGATAACTGGGACATTATTTTTCAACAATGATAGTTGCGATGGTGCTTTTTGTTGAGTTTTAGTAATTGCATCAGGGAATGGTCTTTAAATGCTTTTCTGCGCAAATTTTTCTGAATACCCCTGAATTATGTGTACGTTGGCCACTATCCAATTTATGTGTATAGTTGTTTTCCATATTCGATTCTGCTAAATGGCAATTTACATTGTTGTTTCTCTTTTGGATCCTGATATCAAATGCCTAGAACCTCTTTTCTCCCCACAAACCTTCTATCAAAACAAATCCACAAACAAGCAGAGGAACAGAATATGCAGGGAATGCTAGGAAAGTTTGTTGGAGCCTAGTCTTTGATCTAGCCAACCCATGAAACTGGCCAATCGGTAGTCCCAAGCGGGCATGAACACAACGGACTTGTATCATTCATCAAATTAGTGGCAATTCTCCAACAGAGAGAGAGAGAACATTTATTGTACTTGACGTACCCATTCAATTCTCGAAGAGGGCAATTAAGATGTTGGAAAAATAGGTGTTGGTCACCAAATTCAACATGTCATGCATCACTACAAAATATAATCCACCCATACAGTCCAAAAAAATTGACAGAAGCGACAAAATGCAACAAATGCCATGAGATAAACTCTTTAAAACCACAAAACTACATAGCAACAATGTCAATCAGTTGTGCTGCTGCAAACAAACATCCTGTCATCCTCAAGTGGGTAACGAAGTCGATAATTATTTCACTTTCACAAGGTCAGCTCTAGGCCTCCAGAGCCCCGCCCTGTACTTGTTGACGTGGTTCAATATTAACTTCCTCTGCAAAACAAAAATATAATTTTAGACTTAAAAAATCTTAGGACCCATTTAAAGAGTATGAAATTGAAGATAAAATTAAAATTAAAATTGAAATTTTCAATTTCATTATTTAGCAGCCATCTAGAATTAGAATTGAAATTCTAATTACAATTTTATAGAATTATAATATAATTAAAAAAATAATTTCACAATTTCATTATCAACCCATAAAAATTATAATTCTATAATCACTACTATAATTCTCTCTTCCACCGCCATCGTCAGCACCACCACCGACAGTGAAGGCTCGTCGAACCGTCACCACCGGTAATGATGGCTCGCCGGACCATTACCGCAGCAACAATGACTCATCGGAACATCACCACCAGCGATTCACCACCTCTATCGCCACCATTGGCGGTTCACCATCACTTTCAACTATACCATCACTTTTATCGTCACTAATTTTTTTATTTAATTTTAATTTCGATTCCAATTTTTTTTTATGAAACAAATATTGAAATTACAATTCTAACACAACTCTAATTTTAAATAATTGGAATTGAAATTGAAATTCTCAATTTTAATTTCAATTTATTGCCCAAACGGAACCTTAGTTTTTTTTTATTAAAATTGCTGTAACTTTCACGCAAGAATGAATTTCCCTGAAGTAAATGAAAGTAACATGCCTCCTATTGTGATATTTCCAGAGCATTCCAGTTTAGACTGCTGTTTTCTAAAGGAATAAGAAGGTTTTGAATATTATATCAAATATCAAATTTGACAGAGCTGTAATCTTACTACAAGTGCAATAGTTATTGCAACCTTTCTATTTGCAAGTCTAAAATTGGACAAGGCGACTAAAGCTTTTAAGCAATATTAATGAAAAAACCATTGCTGCAAGAAACCAGGAAAATGCTTGTGCTGGGATCAGTTTGAGTCCAGGGTTCAATTTCTACAACCCAAACCAACAATTTATCACCTAAGCTGAAAGCATGCACAACAGCACATGAAAGTAGTTCAAGAAAAAAGTAAGACCTCACAACAACACATTTTAAGCTCTGGACAACACTAAACCATGTCATATTATAAGGAATTTACTATTTTACGAGAATTAAGAGCAGCATTTCATAGCCTGCAAAATTTTATTAAGAAAATGCACCTGCATGCAATATGAGGTTGGAGGTTACAAAATGACTGCACAAAAATTTCATCTATGCATCTTCTATCCAGATCAAAGGAAAGAAAGCGGAGCAGAAAGTAGAGGCATGAAACTTGCTTTGAGCCCATAAGGAACCACCGGTAAGAGTATGATGAGCCTAATTAAGGTAAACTTTTCCATAAATGGGATCAGAAAATTTCAAGAGTCATCACTATTCTAGTAGAAGGATAAAAAGGGTGAAAGCGAACAATATTAGAGGCTTTCGTACAAGATTTATCATGGCCAATACCTAATATAACTAGATCAACAACAAAAATTGATAAACCATCAATGACATGGAACATACACAGACAAACATCCTACATAATACTAAGCATGCTAAAAATTAAGAACAATTACATGTTGGCAAGGGATGCCCAGCTTCTTAAGCTTCAAGGTCCGAGTAACGAGAAGTTTCTGGAAGTCACCAATCTCAGATTCAAGCTTGACTACATGGGCTTCAACTCCTTTCCCTATTCCATTCATAAACTCTGGAATTCCAACCTTCACTGAAATAATCTCATTTCTAAGGTAAATTAAAAACAGCAAATGTTTGCTTAATCACTCGAGATAGAAAGAAGCAAACAAAATCCAACTTTTCCAGACACGAGAAGCTAAATATCTACTTAATGATGAATCCATTGAGAACATAGAATTCAAGATTCAGTATTATTTTTAATCTATTGCACAAAAATCTATCCTCCAATTGTTTTAAAAGATCCACTTGAACCACATGTGATCCATTATTTGGGCGATGAGCCGATGAAATTGAAATGTTTTTAGTTTTATAGGTTATTTCAGTGAACATCAATGAATCTACCTCTCTATCAATAGCAAAAAGCACATATCCTCATCCCAAGTTTGTTTGTTCAAACAGCTACTCAAACCTCTGAGTATGCATGTCATTGGGATGAATTAATTGCCCAATTGAATTACTTAAAACCTTAATAAAAGAATAAAAAGACTCATAATTTTATTGTTCCAGTCATTCACCTTCCCCAAATTTGCAAGAAAAAGAAAACCCCATTTCAAATCTCAATAATAACCAAATTTTAAGCTATACAACTGAAAAGAAAAAAACTCCATTCCCGACCAAATAGACCAAACAGAATCGGAAATAAAACAAAAGAGGATGTACGGTCAAGAAATAATTACAAATATAAGATGGGGATTTGGAGAAGAATCTAAAGAACCCAGGTGTTGAATTATCTGGTGAGATTGAAACTCCCCTTGCGTTTTTGATTATTTGCCTCCATACCATCTTCGAATCTCTCTGTTTCTACTCTCCCCTTTCTTGTTTTTGGCCGAAACAGCTACGAGGTTTTAGGAGCCGAAGGTTTGGCGTTTCTTAATATATGAAAACGCAACGTTTAAGTTGGTATATTATTCTTCTTATTTTATTCTTCTTCAGATGAAAAACGCTGTCGTTTGTGGTCGAAGTTGAGCTCAATATCACCTCGGCGCTACTTTTCTTAAATTCAAATCTTTGCCATCCTAACACGATCAAAGAGATTTTTCGGTTTATTTTTTGTTTGTCTTATTATTATTACTATTATTAATTTATTTATAATAATAAACAATATATAAATAAATAAATTTTATTAGATGAATTAAAAATCTTTGTTTAATACTAATAGTGAAAAACATTGCAAATGTTATTTGTTTTATGGTCCTTTAGATTTATTTATTGTGAATATAAAATTCATTACAATTTTAGTAACTTTCTTCGCAGTAACGTTGCAATTTTTCCATAGAATTTAGCTTAATTTTATAAAATTAAAAATTTAAATCATTAGTGCAGACGGCATTCTTCAACAGTACCACTATTAAACTATTATTAAACACTTCAAAATTTCACGTGGCCATCCTCTATTGGCAATTACGTTTGAAATCCAACAAATAATAATAAAAAAAAATTAACAAAACAAATATCGGTGAAACTATAAAAGCAAACTCCACGTGCCTTCTAGAAACGCCATATGCGGTCCAGCAACCCTCGTTATCTCCGCCTCCAAACTCTCCGGCGATCTTCAGATTCCGCCCACTACATCTTATCTTCTACCATAATTCACTCAGTAAGGTGTATTAGACAGTGCAGCCACAGAAAAGAAAGAAAAAGCAGAACATGGATACTAGAGCCACAGACTCTAACGCAGTGATTAAGCTCCAAACGACGTCGTCAACGATGGAGAAATCCAGCTCTGGCCACCTTAAGAATCTCTGGGGCTCCCAATTTAGTCCTCCAGTTGGAGCCCACCTCGGTGATAAGTACGAGAACGACATGAATTGAGATGGCCACTGGAGGATCAATGAACGGAGGGAAGTGTAAGCGAAGTCCAATCCCAGCCACCGGAATCCTGACGTGGACCATCTCCCCGCCATTATCGCTCTCTCTCTCTGTCTCTATATATATATATATATATATATATATATGTTTGTTCAGTGTTTGAATCTTTTCTCTTGTCTCGATGATTCTTTCTACTTTCTAGCATGTGTGGCAGTGAAAAGGGGGCTTTATGAGGAGATGGTGATGATTGAAAGACAGTAGTGATAATGTGCAGGCGTGTCTATTAGAGGGAGTTGTACCGTAGGGCCCAATATTAATTGGATGTGGAGGATTAGTTGAAATTCAAGGGTGGGTTTGATGATAGGTGGCAAAATTATATGAATTACATGCATTGTTTTTTAATTATTAATTAATGTACATTATCATTTTTTGACTAATATAGTCAAATCTACTAACATAAAAATGATATGGATGCCACTTGGACCACTCTGAACCACATCAGATGCCAGCTATAAGTGATAGGATTGTGAATTGCTGAATATTTTTTTATAATAATTTTTTATGTGTTATATTTTAAGCATCTATATATTTTTATAAAAAATTTTAAAAATTATCATTTAATAATATTTATTATAATAAATCTAATAATATATTTTTTGTGTTAAATAAAAATCAAATGAATAAAAAAATATATATTATAAATTTTATATATTAAATTTAATGATTTAAATTTAACGCATTTGTAATATATTTTTTTCTATCTATTTGATTTTTGTTTTATAAAAAAAATATATCAATGGATTATCACATCAAATATTATCAAATTATAATTTTTAAAATTTTTTATAAAAATATTTAGACCTTTACAATGTAGCATATAAGAAATTATTTTGTAAAAATATATAATCACCCCTCAATCCGTGATAGAGTTGAGGGATTACGGTGTTAAAAATATAATAGCTTTTATTGTGTTGCTATTTTAAAAAATTTTATAATTTTTTTTAAAATTCATAATTTAATAATATTTATTATAATGAATCTAATAATATATATTTTTCTTTGTATAAAACAAAAATCAAATTGATCTAAAAATATATGTTAAACATGTGTTAAATCTAGACTATTAGATTTTAATGATTCATATTTAATACTCTTATATTGTATTTTTGAACTTAATTAATTTTTTTTATACAGAAAATATATTATTGGATTCATTATAATAAATAATATTATATTATAAATTTTAAAAAAAAATTATAAAATTTTTATATGCTCCAAAATGACAATACAGTAAAAATTACTGTATTTTTAACACATCAACCCCCTCAACTCGAGTGATGGTTTTCTTATCTCAGTTTTTTTCAAATTAAGGAAGGTTGTTGTCCTAAAACATAGTATCTCCAATTATGTTGACTTTTTAGAACTCAAATTTTTTTTTAAAAAATTTTAAAAATTATAATATTTGTTATAATAAATTTAATTACATATTTTTTATATAAAATAAAAATTAAATAAATCTAAAAATATATATTAGAAGTGTATAAAAGTGTATTAAATCTAAATTTTTAGATTAAATCTAAACTTTTAGATTTTTACAGTTTAGATTTAACAATACTTCTAACATATATTTTTAGATTTATTTGATTTTTATTTCATATAGAAAAAAATCATTGTATTCATTATAATAAATATTATAATATTATAATTTTTAAAATTTTTTACAAATTTTTTTTTAATTCTTAAAAAATTATATAATAAAGTGTACTGTATTTTTAAAAGAGCAGCTCTCTTGAGCCAGTTTCTTTCTTTGTTTCCTCTCTCTCACTTTGTTTGTCTCTTTCCTTTTTAATAAACCGAAAGTTTTTTTTTTTTTTTTTACTAAATACACGCAATTTTTTTTTTTTGTTTACTAAATACACACAAACAACAAGATATCTAGCAATAGTCACACCACCCCGTCACCAGCACAATCATCGCTTCATTCCTTGAGGTATCGCCATAGTAGTAGCAGCTCTAAGTGCCTTGCTATCTTCTCAAATAATGGTATTTCGGCTTATTTCTTCTTTAATAGCTACATTTTGAAGAAATTAAAACCGTTTTCTAAGAGAATTGGACAGTTTCTTCGTTGATTATATAGGATACAAGTTGGACGAAATTAAAAAAATTAATTTTTGATATTTTAAGTTGTTAACAAAATTATAAAATTTCAATTTTATTGCAAAAGAAAAATATTGGAGTCTAGTGGTTGACAGTTAGTCATTTGATGTGTGAAATAGCTGAAATACCATAGCTATTAAAATCGAATCAGATTCAATTGAAAAAATTAGAAATCAAATAAAAAATTCATCTGATCAATCTTATTTATATATTCTTTAAAAATTGATTAAAAAATTAATGAATTGACCGATTAATAAGTGAAACGGTCAAACTTGATCAATTTTTTCAATTAGAGTGGATCAGATTTTTTTCTTATCAAAATGACGTCGTTTTTATTAAATAACAACAATAATGTTTTAAGTTAAAACGGTATCATTAGACTTATTTCTTATTTAATAGCTACATTTTAAAGAAGTTAAAACCATTTTCTAAGAGAAATGGACAATTTCTTATTTGATTATGGGATACAAGCTTAAAAAAAAAATAATTTTTGATATTTTAAGTTGTTAACAAAATTACAAAATTTCAATTTTATTGTAGAAGAAAAATATTGGAGTATAGTGGTTGATAGTTAGTCATTTGACATGTCAAATAGCTGAAAGAATATAATTATTAAAATTGGATTGGATCTGTTGATCAAATCGAAAAAATTGAGAATCGAATCAAGAATCGGTCTTATCAGTCTCATTTATCCGTCCTTTAAAAATCAGTAAACTGACTGGTTAACAGGTGAATTAATCAAACTGGATCGATTTTTTATGTTAGAGCGGGTCACTTTTTTTTTTTTTTTAAATTTTAATTTATTTTTTATTAAAATGACGTCATTTTTATCAAGTAAAAATAACGTTATTTTGAATTAAAAAAAAATTAAGAGAATTTTAGTGACTTCGCTTTAATTTTACCCCCATCCAAGTTCAAAATCATGATCCTATTATATGTTATTCTTTGCGTAAATAAATGTTTGAACAAATAAATGTCCATAACTTATTATATATATAACTTTTAATTTAATATGATTGGATTGATGTTATACAAAATATGATATTATATAAATTATTGATTTAAACATAATTATATTATATTTATTTTCATTATATATATATATATATATATATATATATATTAATTTTTTTTCAATTTAACTGGTTCGATCCTGATTAGATCTCTAATTCTCTGGATTTATCGATTTTTTAATCGATTTAATTCTAAAAATATTGTGAAAGTGGGAACATTGCCTCATTGTCTGCTAGATCTACTATGTAATATGTTAGTTGTTTTTGGTTTTTGATTTTGTATTTTAATTATGAAATGAAGATTTATTTTCAATTTAATATCTCAAAGCTACAAAAAATATATATATATATATATATATTTCTTATTACAGTTTTATATTTTTAAGAATACAAATAGTAAAATAAAAATAAGAGGATACCAAATAGCCCCTTCAAATTCGATTTCAAAACCTGGAAAGTTGAAATATAAAAGCTTAAACGGCAGCGTTTTGGATGAGCTTAACATTCTGGCAAAGAGCAACTCATCCGTTGATTAAATTTTCTTGCCTCTTGTCTTTCTCAATATTGATCCTAGAGTATCTAAATTAAAATTTCAAAATTAATAGTTTATCTGCTATTTCAAAAAATATAATAATAATAATAATAATATTGAGATAGCAACAATATAATAAAGTAATAATTACATCTTATGGGATATAATTATTATAATTTATTAATTATGAAAAAAATAAGAGTATTAAGACTATAGTAATAACAATAACTAGTTGAAAAAAAAAAACAAAGTTAAAAATAATAGAGATTGAGAGACCATGAATAGAATGATTCCGGAGCTTTAAAACAATAATAATAATGAACTTATGAAAGATAATAAATGTTTAAATAGTAAGGTGCAAAATAAGTTATTGCTGATTTTCTCTCTCTCTCTCTCTCTCTCCATATATAATTTAATATAATTTTAATTATTTTATATTATCTTTCTTCAACAAGATAAATAAATTAATAATATTCAAATATTTAAATAATTTTTTTAATAAATATTATAAATATAATAATTAAAAAATAAAAATTAATTTTAACACATGAATGATAATGATTATAATAAAATATAAAATTATATATATATATATATATATGAAAAGTAAAAATTATAAAATATGGGATGATAATCATTATAACTAAATATAATTTAATTAATTTTTTTTTCATCAAATATATTTTTATATTAATTTATTTATATTTTTTTAACATAATTATTTTATAAATATATTTTATTTAAAATAATTATTTTTAACGAGTAATATTAAAATAATAATTAGAAAAATTATATATATATATATATTTTATTATAGCAATTACATGTTTTAAGTTCTAAGAAGGTGATATGGATAGAAATTTCAAAATAAAATGAATAATACTTAACCCTAAAAATAAATAAAAATCAAGGTTAAATTTAATTTTTTGAAATTTAAAATTTATAATTTGAAATCCTATTTATCTATATTTTTCATGTATGTTGACACGTATATATGTGGGGAACCTGGAGAAGTTAGAAGGCCAAGAAAAAGACGAGCAAAAACCAACCTACACGCCACATCTCATCCCCATTTCCAACTCAAAACAGCACACCCCTTCCAACTTCCAAGTACCGCATATTACATCGAACATATTGGCGAACTAGTTTTCTCTTCGTGGCATTTCCTCGAACAAAAAGCGCATTAGATATCGAATAAGGAAAAAAAAAATGTCGCTGAGGCCTGGCACCAGAACTGAGGTGAGGAAGAAAGCATACAAGACGGGCGTGGATGCGGACGAAGCGAGGAGGAGGAGAGAAGACAATTTGGTGGAGATCAGAAAGAACAAGCGAGAAGATAACCTTTTGAAGAAGCGAAGAGAGGGGCTGTTGCTTCAATCCCAAAATTTGCAAAATTTGGTCGATGCTTCCCAAAATGCCGCCGCTGTCGAAAAACGAGTACACACATTGCATTCTTAATTTTTGTCTCTTAATTTTCTGGATCTTGCTTTTGGTTTGTTAAATTGTTTATGTCAGAAAATGCAATTTGTGCGATTGGAAGTAGGAATCCACGTGAAATAGTTGAATCGGAACTCGATTCAATCTATCAAAACTAACTGTCCTGGTTGGGATTTCTTTATCAATTTGTTTTTGGACATCTTATCAATTGGTGATGAAAGATCATCTAGAGAAGGACTTTTGATTAGTAATATCTGAAGTTTCTGCGGAATGCTGTGTTAATCGAAAATGAGACCTCTTTTTTGTTATCTCTGTTTCTAGGTTTTTTAGGTTTTCAATATTCGGATATGTGTTTGTGTTCAAAATTTTTTATGGGTATAATTTGTAGGGTAATTAAATGATTTTTGATCATCATATTATTCAACTTTCTCGTATACAAGGAAGTATAGTTTTGGTCATTACTTAACTGAAACTGGACTATCTTTTACCATAAATATAGGTGTTCTCCCATTTTATGTCATCTTCTTTAAAGAGCAGTTATGTTGAAATTAACTGTGTTCTCAAAGCGGGGAGAGATGGGCCTTTTGCTTTTGTACTGGAATTTGTCCAATATCGTGCAGCTACTGAAACAAGGATACCCCATTTTGCCTTTTGATTTTTATCTATGGCTACTGCAATTTTAGCATTATCCTTTTGGCGCGTTTCTGCTAAAAATTACAGATTTAATATTTAGCTTCTACATGTTTTGCCTTGTCAACAGTTGGAGAGTATTCCTGTGATGGTTCAAGGAGTGTGGTCTGAGGATCCTACGTTGCAATTGGAGGCAACTACTCAGTTTAGAAAGCTATTATCAATTGGTATATAAACTATTTATAAACCTCAAACGTAATTTTTAACAAAAAGAATATGCTTATTCAATGTTGAAATATTTTATCTCTTTGCTTTGTAATTAGCAGAACGCAGTCCTCCAATAGATGAAGTAATTAAAGCAGGGGTTGTTCCACGGTTTGTAGAGTTTCTTGGAAGGCATGATGTGCCCCAATTACAAGTATGAACTGCTTGGACTAATTCTTTCTTTCTTCTTGTGAAATGACTTGCTTGAGCAAGATAATCTTATATAAAAATTAATTTTGCCTTCATATGCAGTTTGAGGCTGCATGGGCTTTGACAAATGTTGCATCTGGGACATCAGAGCATACACGAGTAGTCATCGAGCATGGTGCAGTTCCCATGTTTGTGCAGCTTCTTGGTTCTGCAAGTGATGATGTCAGAGAGCAGGTTCTCATTCAGCTCATCACTTGTGATTTTTTTTTTTTTTTAACTTAAGGGTGCTACCAATTCAGTTGTTTGGCTTTTGACAATCAAGATAATCTTGAAAACAGTAATATTTCATATGGATAACTTGAGATTGTGGCATAGGTCTACTCCCCCAAAATCTGTTAAATTTTCATATTACCTTTTGGTTTTTCCCTTTTTCTTTTTTTCAAAAATCTTTTATATTCTCCAATTTGAGTTTTCCATCCTCTGCATAGCCTTGTTCAAATATATTATAATGAGAACTTCCGTTTCTTAGTCTGTCTATTAATATATTTTCAACCCTAACGTTATTGCTTCTTGATCAGGCGGTGTGGGCTTTGGGCAATGTTGCTGGAGATTCTCCAAGTTGCAGGGATCTTGTTCTTGGTCATAGTGCTCTAATGCCATTACTGGCTCAATTAAATGAACACTCAAAACTATCTATGCTGCGGAATGCTACCTGGACTTTATCCAATTTCTGCCGTGGCAAGCCACCGACTCCGTTTGATCAAGTGAGAATTGGAAGAGAATTTGAGATCTTCATTAGCTTGATATAATAATCTTTGCAGATGTAATATGATGTGTTTTAAATGCTAATTTTTATAATTGGCACCATATAATATGTTTGTGGTTATAATATTTTGATGCTGTTTGTGTCAGGTGAAACCTGCATTACCAATTCTGAGGCAACTAATCCACTTGAATGATGAAGAGGTTTTAACAGATGCTTGCTGGGCCCTCTCTTATCTTTCAGATGGTCCAAATGACAAAATTCAGGCTGTGATTGAGGCCGGTGTCTGTCAACGACTAGTGGAACTTTTACTGTAAGTCCCATACACACTTCCAATGTGGATTTAATTTTCACTTATGTTCCTTTTTTGCCTGTAGCTTATCAGTTAGCATATTGTGCTGCTTTTGCAATAACATGAACCTTTTTTCCCTCTGCCTCCTGTGTGCCACGTTCTACTCTGATTTTACAGTGTCGAACTAGTTATACTAATTTAACATGCGTAATTTTGCCAGTCACCCATCTCCTACAGTTTTGGTTCCTGCACTCCGGACAGTTGGAAATATCGTTACTGGCGATGATGCTCAGACCCAGGTACTTCTTCTACTCATATATGTGCTGTTATGTAGCTTTTTTTTGTAGGGTTTAATGAGGTTCCTCTCTTTATGGGAGGTTGATACACTCTTGAACAAGTTAGGGAATGATTTAACTGAATTTTTTTTTCTCTTATAAAAGTATTAGTTTGTGAATTTGATTTGGATGGTTAAACTAATACAAGTGGTTATTAGACATATCTTTATCATGCATGCGCATGTGTGTTGGCGTGTATATTTCATTTTCATATAAAATTTTCTATTTTTTTGGCATGCATATTTCATGTAAAAATTTTCTGTTTTCTTTCTTTTTCACAACTGATTAACCCACTAGTGTTTTTTCAGTTTGTAATTGGCAACCAAGCTCTTCCATGCCTCTCTTTATGGGAGGTTGATACACTCTTGAACAAGTTAGGGAATGATTTAACTGAATTTTTTTTTTCTCTTACAAAAGTATTAGTATGTGAATTTGATTTGGATGTTTAAACTAATACAAGTGGTTATTAGACATATCTTTATCATGCATGCGCATGTGTGTTGGCGTGTATGTTTCATTTTCATATAAAATTTTCTGTCTTCTTTCTTTTTCACAACAACTGATTAACCCACTATTGTTTTTTCAGTTTGTAATTGACAACCAAGCTCTTCCATGCCTCTACCAACTCCTCATGCAAAATCACAAAAAAACTATCAAGAAAGAAGCTTGTTGGACTATCTCAAATATTACAGCTGGAAATAAAGCTCAAATTCAGGTATCAGGTTGTAAGCTGTAATTTTATGTTTTACATGAATAAGTTTGGATTGTATTTATAGTATTTGAATTATATATTCTCTTTGCTTTATTTGTATAGTTTTGGTTTCAAATGGAACTTGGTTATTCTAATACGACGGAGTAGAACACTAAAAGCCCCTTGCTGTGGTTGGTATTATAGTTTGGATAATATTAGTAAGGAGGTTGGAGCCCCCACCCATGCTTTATTTGAAATAGAGTTGTAAACTTCATTTCTTTTTAAAATTATCTCCCTCATTGTCTATAATTTTTGTTTTGTCTGCCATCCAAGAGCTATGTCAAGGGAGACAAAATGGATAATGTTCAAAACTTTAAGCAATTTTGTCAAATTATAAACTGTTTAAATAACGTTTTGTATGGGACACTTTGACTGTTGGAAAAGTAACAGTCAAAGTAGAAAATATCTAAGATGCCAATAAATATCTTAGTTGGGAAAAGGCTTGCTGCTTAATCTGAAAGATGCTTTTTCTTACTTGGAATACACTTCATAATTTTTATTACATTTTTTTTTGAAACAGGCAGTTATTGAGGCCAACATTATCCTCCCTCTTGTCAACCTTCTTCAACATGCAGAGTTTGACATTAAGAAGGAGGCTGCATGGGCTATATCAAATGCGACCTCTGGAGGATCTCATGAACAAATTCAGTATGCTTTTCCCGTGTTTGGTTTGACTTGTCTGGTCCATGGTGTGCGTGTGCATGTTTGTTTAATATATCTTGCACCCTTTCCCAATTTCTAACTTCTTGGATTCCATAGATCCCAGTTATAATGCATAGTGAAACACAAGTTACACAACTAGCACTTAAACCATATGGTTGACCATTTAAGAATGATACATGGTTTAGTGATGAAAGTAATTAACTTATAAATCAATTGTGGAATTGTTTTAGTTCTCTAGTTCTATGCTCAATCAAGGTCGCATTTCACGTTCAATGTGTCATAGGATAGGCTGAAGCATGCTACTACCTAACTTATATCACAAGATAAAACATGTAACCAGACCTTACACTGGCACTTTCTAATTTTATTGCAGATTTCTAGTGAGCCAAGGTTGCATTAAACCACTTTGTGACCTTCTAATATGTCCAGACCCCAGGAGTGTGACGGTTTGCCTAGAGGGATTAGAGAACATTCTAAAAGTGGGTGAGGCTGACAGGGAAATGGGAATCAATGGTGGAGTTAATCTGTATGCACAAATGATTGAGGAATGTGACGGATTGGAAAAGGTTGAGAATCTGCAGACCCATGACAACAATGAAATTTATGAGAAGGCTGTGAAGATTTTGGAGAGATACTGGGCTGAGGAAGAAGAGGAACAGAATGTTCAAGATGGTGGGGATGGAAATCAACAGGGATTTGCTTTTGGCAGTAACCAGCCTAATGTTCCCCCAGGTGGCTTCAAATTTGGGTGACACTGTGGTATAAGGATGCGTGTTTCTTAATTCTTTTTTCTTGGGGTTATTTTGGGGGATGGGGGATGGGTTGGGTTTCCTATAGCTTGTTAGGTTTGCCATTCGCCTGGAATTTTAAACTTATATTTTTCATTACTGCCTAGGGTCAGGGCTTTTGGTATGGCACATAGGCCTTTTTTTTCTATTTTGGAATTTATTAAAAAAGTGTCTAAAGGCTTCAGCTTGCAGTTTTCAACTCGATTTCAATTCCTGTACTTCATAGGAAAATTGGTCATTGTGATTGTCTTAAAGTGAAGTTAATATGTGAAATTAGCATTGCCCCAATGGTTATTGTGGATTCTCTGTCGGATAATGTACTGATCTTCTTATGTATCATTTTGAGACATGAAAGCTTTATATGCTTATCATGCATTTTTAAGAGATGAATAGTGGGTTTGCAAATCAATTATCTATATGAATTCAGCTACCCACCACCACCACCAGGGTACGAGGGTATAAATCCTTTTATGGAACTGACTGGGCAGTGGCGGCTGGTCCATTTGGTTTGCTCCAGTATCAGTAGCAAACTGAGGGGTTTGATGTATCGATAGCATATTTGAGGTCTGTATTCTCTCAGGAAGGGCCTTTTGATGGGATCCTGGGATTTTCACAGGGTACAGCGATTGCTGTGTCAGTGAGTGCACTATATGGTTGTGTCAGTGTGTGCACTAGAAGGGAGACAGAAGGATGAACTAAATTACAGATTTGTGATTTTGTGCTCTGGATTTGCCCCTCAACTTGCAGAGATCGAGCGTGGATCAATCAACTGCCCATCACTACATATATTTGGCAGTGCTTTGGGTAAGGACGGGCAGATTGCGAACCAAGCCAGCAGACACCTGGCTTCCTCGTTCGAAGAGGGTTCCTCGTTTATTATTGAGCTTGTTATAGGCTTTCTTCAACGTTTTATTTGTTGACTGGACTTCTTTATATTGATCATATTAGAGGCTTTCTTTATCGTTTTATTCGTTGCCATTGAAAATTTTGTTTTGATTTTAAAGTGATGAATCAAAGTCCAAATGAGATTTTATTCCTATCATGATACATTTCATGTGATTGATAACTGACTTGAGCCATAACCACAAGACTTGACTAGCTGACTGGCTTTCTGTTGTATTGGGATGGAAAAGGGGTGCTGATTTTGGTTTAATTGGGTACTGGTTTTCTTGTCTTTTTCTTTTTCCTTTAATCGTAGGTGCCTATTAGGAAAGCTTGTTGTCAATGCCCTAACGACAAAATCCCTTTTAAGAAAAAGAATGGGTCTTGATCATGGATACGATGAGGCAAATGAACACGATAGTTTGCAACTGCTCCAACATCTAGCACTAATGAAAAACGACATGGCGTTTGCTAATGTAGCTATAAGAGTGGGAGTCCGTTCAATTTTTCACGCGGTCGTTCGACGTCCTACTAACCGACATGTCGTTCGTCAATCGAACTAAATTAGTAAAACCGAGAAAAAATCCCTTAAACCCTAAGATGGGACTTTGAGAATTTGCCCACATTGAAGAAGAAAGAAGTTGATACAAGGATTTTTGCATCGTTACAAACTGTATATGTATATAAACCAGTCGCTGGCTTATTCAGCTTCGGCTAATATTGAAGATTGAAGATCAGAAACAGAGGCTGTGGAACTGACAGGCGAGAATCAACAAAATGCAGGGTCTTTTCGGGAAGTTACTGCAGAGAACACCGGTATTCAAACAAGTAATTTACTTACTATGAAGACTCTTATCGTCTCTCCCTCTCAGTCTCTTCATGGTTTCTGGAGATTCTTTGTATTTCTATGCTTCAAATAACGCATCAGTTCTTATATTATATGTGAAATGCAGTTCCCATTGATCTTAAAGATTGTTACTTTATTTTCCACCTTGTGGCTATTGATCTTTAACATGTATTATGCTCTATTCTAAATGGAAAGTAACATAAAGCCATTTATTTCTGCTAGCTTGTGTTGCTAATTATTTTACTGTTGATCCAATTTTTCTCCAGATTATCATTATATGTCCTCAGGAAATGGCTACTTTTTATATTTGCTATAATAATCTGGCTGACCTTTGCTTTTTGGTGAAATTGGTTTTCAGGGTACTGGTCGTTCTGCATATTCTACCAGTAAGGTCCTTGATATTGGGCAGCCAACTCCTGCAACTCATCCTCAGGTCATACTTCTTAACCCACATACACACACATACATGGATGAGTAGTGCACAAACATGATATAGCAGGGTGCATGCGCAATCAATTTTTTATTTTTTTTGGGCCCATGTGCATATACTATTAATGCAATTGTACATTCGCTAGTTTTGAAAGCACGAATGAGAAGTTCACTGTACATAATTACTTCCAGTGGAATATAATTTATATAGGCATTTCTGAGTTTTGTTGGTTTCCTACTATACACCAGTGTACTTATCTTTGTGCTATGTTACTGAACTCAAGTTCGTCCACCTTTACAGTTGCTCAAGGAAGGGGAGATCACTCCTGGCATTTCTAGTGAGGAATACATCTCAAGACGAAAAAGGTTGTTGGAGCTTCTTCCGGAGAAGAGTTTGGCCATTATTGCAGCTGCCCCTATAAAGATGATGACCAGTGTTGTGCCTTATACATATCGACAAGATGCTGATTACTTATATATAACTGGCTGCCAACAACCCGGTGGTTTGGCAGTTTTGGGTCATGAATGTGGTTTATGCATGTTCATGCCAGAAGTAACACAGCATGTATGCCCTTTCTTTTATGATAGAATTTTATGGATAGCCCCCTGGGTGTTAAATGTTATGTAACTTTTTCAGTAATGGGTTCAATTGCTGTGAGTTTTGGCACCTTTAGAATTGTGATTAAATTCCCAAACAGATGCCGAATAGTTTTCTATATTGTGTTTCTGCTTGTTTGATCATTTTTTTTTTATGTTATTGAAAAGTTTGTTATGCAATCTGTGCATTATGGCTGAGTGATGGTGGTTATATATTATGGACAGATAATGCAACTACTTGAATGGTTGCTGAATTTATTTTGTCTTCAGGATGTTATTTGGCAAGGGCAAGTTGCGGGAGTTGATGCAGCATTAGAAGCGTTCAGGGCTGAGAAAGCATATCCAATGAGCAAATTACATGATGTGAGTTTTGGTAAATGCTGAAAGCTAGATAAATGCATGAATGTCACATTCAGCTACTTTTTTGCTTATAGAAATGTTCTCTGCATATGGCATGTTCATGTGCATTTTTGTTGTTCTAAAGATATTCTTTTGTGGGGGAGATGCTCCAAGTTGTTTCACAGCTTGAAGTCTCATACACCTTTTCTTTGTGGTCTCACTTTTAACTAATGCATGCAGATTCTTCCAGATATGATAAGGAGATGCTCCAAGCTGTTTCACAGCATGGAGACATCCACAAAAACATATACAGAATTGGAGGCATTTCAAAGGGCATCTCATATTGGCAAAGTGGGAGACATCTCCAGTTTCACCCATGAGTTGCGATGGATAAAATCATGGGCAGAGCTTAAGTTGATGAGAGAGTCTGCATCAATTGCTTGCCAGGTACTTTCAACTGTACATTGTCTCTAGCTGGTAACATTGAATTTAGTAAATGAACTTTTACTGGGTTGTTGTTCTGTTATAATCTCCTTTAAGTCATGGTATTTTTTTTTTTTTTTAATGATAACTTAGATATGATTGCAGCTGAAAAGAAAATGAATGATGGATATAGAAGAATTGTAACTACTGTGGAAAAAATAGGGTCCTTAGCCTTTAGTTCTGATCAAGTTGGTTTTCTTCCTCAAATGATTGATTGGTTAAGTTATTTTGAAATTTTGTGCACATCTGTTACACACGGAAAGCATTTGTTGAATCTTTGACACAATGAGAATCTCCCATGCTCGAGTAAGGGACGCGTCTGTGTCAAATTCTCTTTTCTTTACTCTTTCAACAAATTTCTTATGTATGCACAAGATAAGCTTTTTGTCTAGGTAGTTTCCTTGCATTTCAAAATATATATATGTTTCTGACTTTCAATATAATGACAACTTCTTTTGTCCACTTAGGAGTAGTTTGATCAATCTTCTCAATTCACGTTTTAAACTCTGAAGGATGATCTTACTTCAAGTTTCATTCAACATTTGGTCTGATATAAATTCCTCTTGAAGTGACTGCATACTGAATCTTCCTCTTAAAGTGACTGCATGCTGAATCTTACTGTGTGAATTTGATTTTATAATCATGGTGTGTGAATGGATTTTTGTCTATGTCAATGGGATAATTGCCTGCATGGTACTAATAATTAGTTACTCTTTTTGGTATTGGATAGGCACTTTTGCAGACAATGTTACATTCCAAGACATATCCCTATGAGGGTATGCTAGCAGCAAAGTTCGAATATGAAAGCAAGATGAGAGGTGCCCAGAGAATGGCGTAAGCTTCTTAATTTCTTATGATCTGATCCAAATCTACCAATTCTATACGTATATATATTGTAAGTATTGTTAAGAGATGTAGAGTGAAATCAAGGACAATTGTAATTGGATTCTGCTTTTTAAAATGCACTTTCCATTTGTTTTGGGCTGATTTCTTAAACATTGCATGTTTCACCAGATTCAATCCTGTGGTTGGCAGTGGATCTAATGGCAGTGTTATACATTATTCACGAAATGATCAGACGGCAAGCTTTTCTATTGAAAGTTGATATGTAGAACAAATCTAATTGATATTGTGTGATTATGACCCATGTTAAAAAATAATTGTATACTTCTGTTTTGCAGATTAGGGATGGTGATCTTGTTTTGATGGATGTTGGATGTGAGTTGCATGGTTATGTCAGTGATCTTACTCGTACCTGGCCACCCTGTGGCAGCTTTTCTTCGGCACAAGTATGCACTATTGATAACTCTGGGAAATATGGCAACGTTTAGGTTGAGGGATTTTAGATGTTAGAATTTAGACAATCCATGGATTTCGTCAATTTTCATCGTTTGGTTCGTACAAAAAAGAAAAAAAGAAGACGACAAAATCCAGTGATTGTTGAAAATCTTTCATTTAAAATCCCACCTCCTAGATGGGATTCTAGAAAGTATTTTTAATTCCAAAAACATCCTTCAAATTCATGGATTCTATTTACATTTCCAAACAAGAGAGGTTGAGTAAATCCATGGAAGTGAAAATTCCAGGTTTTTAATTCCATGGATTTTTATAAATTACACATTCCCTCAACCCAAACATGAAAGGGTTTTTATGCTATCAGAAAATTTTGTTTCATTTGAATCTCTTCTGTCAAATTAACCTCAGTTCTGTTATATACTTTTTAAAATTGTTTTGGACATCACAATCTATAACAAATTGTATCATCTTGCAACATTGCAGATGCATGTCTTTTACTGCTATCTCTTTGCTCTTTCTCATCCCAATCCTATGGTTTGCTTTCTTTGTTCGATTGTGATGTTCCTTTTTCAAGTTGCAACATTTTGAAATCTCACATTGTCGAAGCCAACATTTCAAATTCAAACTTAATCGCATAAATTGTTTACTAATATTTGTTTATATTTACGGCTGGAAAATACTCCTGTTCTCAAAGTTGTAAATTGTAGGTTCATTTAAGTAATGGTAAACACTGATGCGCATGTGGGCATACATGTATAGAGTAATAACAATGCTAAAATTTGAGGGGTTTGGTGGCGGTTCAAAAGCTTGTCCTTTGAAGGGACACTATTGTGTAGCACTAGCACTTGCATGATTTGCTTCCAAGCATAATAATATCTGTCATTCTTGTACGGTAACACATCATTTTCTCATATCTAGGTGCATGCTTTTGTTTTTGGGCTTTGTTGTAGTCAAGCATAGTGTAAATCTCTAAGATGATGACCCAACAGCTTCCTACCCTCTTATTTATGTTAAATCCACACAGCTTTATCATACTCACTCCAAGTCTTCCTGTAGCAGTTTTAACTTTCAAGCTGTTAATATTTTTTTCTGTGTCATTTGGCAAGCCAGCTTAATAGTTAATGCTTATGACATAAATTCTTAATTTTCAGGAAGAGCTCTATGATCTTCTACTCCAAACGAACAAGTTTTGCATGCATCTTTGCAAACCTGGTGCTAGCATTCGACAAATACATAACTATTCAGTATGACTTCAGAACCCATATTTCCTTTGCATCAATGTTTTTATAGGAGATCTTGCTGGATGGCACCACACCAGAAATATAATTTTTTTATTTGTACTTTCTACTGATTAAGTGCTGAATGGAGTTGTACGCTTAAATTTACTTCTTGGTAGCAAGTCATCTTCAAGTTTCCAACGTTCTGATATTTTTTGAAACTCGCGACCATCTTTAATCAAGTCTTGCCCACTCCCAGGATTTTGTTGTGCCAGAAAATGTTGCTTTTGTTGTTTCATTGTTCCATGTTATTGTTCTTGCATTATTCTGGCACTAATATGGTTATAGGCATGGTGACCATAACTTCATGGCCATCTAATGAACCTTTTTTTTTTTTTTTTTTTTTTTAAGTTTGTGAATAGCTATCAATCAGTGGGCCTTGATTTTGATGGTAAGGAGTTAAGATATGTTGGGTGGTTTCAATTCAAAGCACACCTAAAATCACGAGAGTGCTTCTTTGAGAATTACTGAGATTGCCATTACCCTTGTGGGAGTGTACATATGTCAGCTATACTTCTTTTTTTCCCCTTTTCTCCCCTGGTGCCTTTTTCATTTTCTTTTCTTCGGTTGACCAACCTTATATTTTCCTTTCAAAGCTGCTCTCAAGATTAAAGCAATTTATCTAGAAAGAAATATTTTGATTCTAATTATGCTGTATTACTGTATACCTGATAGGTTGAAATGTTGCGTAGAGGACTTAAGGAGATCGGAATTTTGAGAGATAGTGGAAGCAATTCCTACCATCTACTGAACCCAACTTCTATAGGTCTATAGTTTCTTCTCGCTTATTCCTATTGTTGGCATTTTCCTATTTTTGCTGTTTCTCAAGATTATCACTGAGGCACTACATTTTAGCTTTGCAGTTTGCATAATAAATCTGATATCATTTTTGGCTGTCATGGCCTTTTTTTATTTGATGTTTGTTTTGTAGGTCACTATCTAGGGATGGATGTCCACGATAGTTCTGCTCTCAGTTATGATCGTCCTCTGCAGCCAGGTGTTGTAAGTTGTCTCCTAGATTAAATAATATTCTGACCTTTTCAACTATCTCTATTTCATCTTTAATATCTGTATTTTTTCCTTCTTTTGGTCAAAATTGTCCCTGCTTAATAACTTAGTTATTTTATATAATTGCATGAATATTAACTGGGAGGCATGAACTATCTTGCTGCAATTTGGGGTTGAATGTTCACCTCAGTGGAATTTTTGTTACACTTGCTCGAGTTATATATATTTTCATGTCATATAAATTTTAGGTACAGGAAAGCCTCAAATGAGAGAATTTGGGATGCTAACACATGGTTTATTCTATGTATATTGTATTTTGGGGAAAAATATGAAATCAGTGATTAATCCATTCCCTATATAGAAAGCGTCTTGAGTGACACTTGAAGTTCCATTAATACCCTTAAAAAAGATCTGCGAAAGGGTTATCTCATCCCTCCTTTTAAAAATCCCATCACTTGTTTTAAGTCTTTTCTTTTGTTTCTCTAGCACGTTTATCCAAGCTATTCATTTATCACTTACAATTTCAAGTTCCATTCATTTCACGGTAAATGTTTTCCTGAAAAATATTTTTCATATTTTTTAACATTTGGAACGCTTTGAAAAATTAGTCAATGGAAAATATTTTTCTTGTCAATGGAAAACTAAGCCAAATTAAAGAAAATAACTTCATCTTTTCAAAACAAGAAGTCATTTTTTGGATTTTGATAAATTCATTATAATGAAAGAAAAATATATGAATACAAATATATTAATTCGCCAATTACTAATTCTTACGATGGTCACTGATGACCACCACTGGCCACCAGTGATTATCAACAACCAACACCAGTTGTTGGCGATCATCAAATTCACCTTTTTTATGTATTTTTTTTCTTATGTTTAGTAATAAAATTTTAAATAAATGAAATTCTTATAAGTTTAAATATGTATATAGTCTAACAAATTGAAATTTTTAATATTTTTAACTAATTTTTAATATTGTAACCAAACAACATAAAATTATTTCTTTGAAAAACATTTTTTTAGAATATGTTTTCCTTGGAAAATATTTTCCAAAAACAAGTTATTTTCCTTGAAACAAACGGAGTAAAGTAATTGCAATTAAACTTTTTCTTCTCAAAATAAAAGCTTTTAACTATTTTTCTTTTCAACAAAACTTATACTCCATTTCCATTTCTCGCAAAAAAGAAAAAAAATGTTATTTTCCTTTAACTCAAATCAATTTAGTTTTAATCCCAAAATTAATTGTGGCCGGCAATATGAATTTTTTCTTTTCACTCTAAACGATTTTGAGTCATTTTCCTTCAAATTGAATAATTTCTTAATATGAAATGTTATCATATATTATATTTTCACATTCATTCCTTTAGTAAGTAATCATTTAATAATTGAATGTAAACAATTATAAAAAGCAAAACATATACATAATACTAGAAAAACTTCAAAGTTTAACTTTTTTTTTTTCCTGAATATAACTCTATTCATTTTCATTTAAAATATTAAAATTTCAAACATAAAATATTATTATATTTTTACATTACAAACATTTCATTTGTAATCATTTAGTAATTATAAAAATATGCTTTTTGATTGAGGTATAGAAAATTATAAAAAGAAAAAAAATATACATCACCTATAACTTTGCTTTTGATATTATCAATTTTAAGTATACTGAAAAATTATTTATATTAAATGTATTTCATAATTATTTGTCACTAAGAATTTATTTCAAAATATTTTCATAACCAAAGACCTAAATGGTAATAAATTATGAATATAAAGTGCATAACTAAAATCATTCTAAATTAATTTTAGCTTTAACTTCATAATTATTAACTTCTTGTGAAAACTTTAGGATTTGGATTGTAGAATTATTCAGTTTTATGAGAAATCCTTAAAATAAAATTTTTAAAATTATGTAAATAATCCTAAAATAAAACTACAATAAATTTTTATATAATGATTTGTTATGATTGGATTAATGTATGAATTAAAATGGTAAAACATCTTATTTTTCTTTTTCATCAAATGGAAATTGTTAAAATTATTGGAAAATTAAATAAAGATATTGAAATTATAAAAATTGTTATCATATGAAAACTATTTTGAATTTTTTATTTTTTAATATTAGAATAAAAATTTTAATTAGTAATAATAGATAAATAAACATATAAAATATGGTACTTTATGATAGTATATGTCATTAAATTTTATACTATAAATAAAAGAGTACAAGAGAAAACATTAAATAAAAATCTGCAAAATTATTGTAGTTATTATTTTATAAATATAGTAAAATACTTGAGAAATTTTAATATTTACACATTTTTTTAATTTGAATGGAAATCATTAAAATTATTACATGCTTTAGGGTCATATGCATTACTAAAATTTATTTACACTATACAATAAAAGCAAATGAAAAATAAGTTAAACATAATTGTGATTTTATTATTTTATAAATAATACTTTTGTATTTATCTATTTCATAATGAGAAAGATGTTTTTTGGAGAAGAAGAGGAAATTTTAATGCGTAATGTATATTTATTTAGTAATATTTTAATAAATAAAATTTAAAAGTTGGACCCACTTGCTAGTGTTTGTTAAAAAATTACATAGTAAGTTTTAGCTGAAACTATCTTGTTTGACTGAAATTGCGCAAAGGTATGAAAAGAAGACATTGTTGTGGATGTTCTAAGCATGTAACTGCATATGTTGGCTGTGGTGCTTATTCACATGGATAATTGAAAGAAGCTCTAGGTGTATGTAAAATTATTTTGCACAAGATCTAGAATTACAAGTAAAATTGTGTATTCATCTGTCCAACAAAAAATTTATTAGTTGAAGCTTTTATGTAGGTTATGTAGATTTTAATAGACTTTTACTGTACATGAGCAGGTGATAACAATTGAGCCTGGAGTTTATATTCCACCTATGTTTGATGCTCCAGAAAGGTACATATCCTTCTCATGAAAAAGTATTTGCTTTAATCCAATAGCCACTTTTACACACCTTTGGCCATTTGTAAGCAAGTTGCTTTGTGCTATTTACAGAGTACATGTAAGCTTCTACGGAAGTTATCAAAGCCAAATTAGAAATACACACACACACACACGCAGACAACTATTTACTGGCAAGAGAAATGCTGAAACTGAGGTTAATTGATTAACTTTAAACTAGAAAATTGAAGCTTGGACTAATTCATCTTAATTCTATAAATTGCAAAATAAAGACCCCCAGGATAAAATTGTCATGCTGATTTTTTCACTTTTCAGCTTCAGCACACCATTGTGATACATGTTGCTTACTGGTGATTTTATTGTGTCAAGTTTTGACTTATCATTCTTGAATCTCCAAAAAATATTCTCGATTTATTGCCTTTTTTTATGTCTATGCAAGCCTATTTATGATTCACAATTGTTTGATACTCCTTTAGCATTTAGAAGTTATTTTCTGATTCTTTACTTGTTATACTTTGATTATAATTCTTAATATTTCTTTATTGTTATCTCCATGCTTCATCCCCTTAATGCAGATATGAGGACATCAAATTATATTTATCCATCTTAGCGTTGAATGTTTATTAGGCTTCTGTTTTTAATTCATAATACAAGGACACCTATTGCAGGTTCAAAGGCATTGGGATAAGGATTGAGGATGAGGTCTTAATTACAGAAACTGGTCATGAGGTAGAAACCAAAATTCATTTTTTAATGGTTGCTACATATTCTGACTGCTGCAGTAGATGTGTTTCCACAATGAGCCTTTCCATGTACATTTTAGTTATTTATGGTCATGCTTCAATTCATAGAAGTACGGACAACATAGCATGAACTATTGTTCTCTTTATTATTCTCTAGTATTGATTTTTTTCTTCAGAAAATTATTGCCTTGTATTAGAACTTAAAACCATATGGAACAACTAAAAATCAGAAACCATCACTTTCATGCTTTTTTATTCTCTTACATAATAGTTATAAAAGCATTATAGCAATGATATTATAGTGCTAATGTTTAACTATCCTTCTTATTCACTTGCTTTTTGGTGATGGAATTAGGTACTCACTGGCTCAATGCCAAAAGAAGTAAAACACATAGAGTCCTTGCTAAACAATTATAGCCATGGGAGGGGAATGGAGAGCCAGAATAATATGCAAGCTGCTTCCAGTTGACTATCCCCTGGAAATGTTGAAATAGGCTACAGAATGGCTTATTGGCTTAGGATTTTATTCCAAAGGGTATTCTTCATAACATTGTTTTAAGTTGGAATCATGGAGCTGAGCTAGGCTGACATCCACATTTTATGGGATTTAACCCCAATTCATTTTTAAAATGTGTCATCAGCCAGTATTGCCATATTGCTCTTTCGTTCTTTTGATCATGTAATTTACAATAAATATTCTGAATACTACTGATTGTACATTTGCTTCTACTACTCGAGGAAAACAAGACTTGAAGAGTGTTCACTCTCAGCTTGTACCATAAATGTTTATTTTCCCAACTACCCATTCGCCCCGAGTTGTGATGCTTTCTAAATCCAAAATTCTTATTGCAACATGATTTTGTCAAGATTTACTTTGATTAACAATGTTGGATAACAGTCAACTTCAGCAGCGCAAACTAAACCAAACTGAACTCTTGTAGTATTAAATACTAATTTCCCCACTTAAATAGTAGTGTCTGTTTTGTTATATAAAGAAAAGAAAGGTGATCCTTTTTTTTTTTTTTTTTGTTTACTGAGAATGTACTTGAAATTAAGGGTATGTTTATAATTTTTGAATCCTTAATCGTTAGTTTGAAATATTTGATGAATATAATGATTGGATCAGTGTTTTAAAAATCAAATGATCAAACAGGAAGTTGAATTTTAAACTATTAACAGTTGATCCTAATAAGTTCATTCAATTGCTGAGAAAAACAATAGTTGAATGTTTTTACTATGGTTGGTGTTATCTGAAAGCTCAAGGAAACCTAAATTAGTTTGTTTAAAATATGTTCTTAAATTTGAATAGAATGTTGTTGGAGACTTGGTGTTGTAATGGAAAGCAGTTGGACTGATAACTTATGGTAATGAAGCGTTATAAATTGCTCTATCCCTGCAAGGACTATATGCCATTATGAAACCTTATGGATGGAAGGTAGTTGCTGCATTTATGTCCTATCTTGTTCCATGCCCTTGCCATGGATGATGGTACCCTACTATAATCTTTAAATTAGATTCTATTTGAGATTGTTTTTGAAAAATCCATGTAACCATTTATAAAATATAAAATTAAATATTTTATAATAAATTAATAATGTTTTTTTACAATTGAAAATAAAAATAAAAATAAAAATAGGTGATAATATATCAATAAATAATAATATTATTATAATAAAATATAATTTACTAATATTTTTCTTTTTTATTTGTTATGAAATATGCTTTAAATATATTGATTTTTCTTTTTATTAAAAGAGTTATGATAGAAATGGGATAATAGGATATATTAGTAAACCGAAATTAATACATTAATATACATTAATTTAATAAAATAAAAATATGAAATAAAAAAAATATCTATATTTTTTATTAAAATATAAATAAAAAATTATATTTATTAAAATATTTCATGATTTATTAATTTAGTGTATGGAATGAGTATATGTATTGTGAGTAGTTAAATTTTTTTTAATTCAATACCTCAATCCTATTTGATTGGTTCTCTCACAACAGTATCACACGTGGCATATTCTCACTAGCTGCCGACTCCAACATCCCTCTCGCTCTTGCCCTTTAATTTTGCGATAAATTTTCAACTGTCCCTTAAATACGAGTATCCCATTCCTGCCTTTCTTGTTCACCTAAATTTCATTTAGTTTTTGGTTTTGATCAATATTTTTAGAATTAGATTGGTTAAAAAATTAATAAAGGCATAGAATCAAAAATTTTATTTAAATCGAATGAATTAAATTAAAAAAAAATTAATATATATATTTATATACATAATTTGATATTTATTATATAAATGATGAAAATAAATATAATATAATTATGGTTAAATAAAAAATTTATATAATATTATATTTTTTTATTATATTAATTTAATCATATTAAATAAAAAATTATATATATATATATATATATATATATATATATATATATATATATTCACTTGCTCAAATATTTACTCACGTAACAGAGTTATGATTTTGACACTGGATAAAATTAAAATGAAACTATCAAAATTCTTTTAATTTTATTTAATTCAAAAAGATACCGTTTTTGTTTGATAAAAAAATGCCATTTTGATTAAAATTTATATTTAAAAAAAAAATCTGATATGTTCGAATCGAAAAAATTTATCTGGTTTGATTGATTAATTGGCTGATTCATTAATTTTTTATTTTATTTTTCGAGGACAGATAAAAAGAGTTGACCAGTCATTCTTAATTTAATTTTCAATTTTTCAATTCAACTAATCGATTCGATCTCGATTTAATAATAATGATTTTTATTTTGATTTTGCTTTTCTTTTTCCTTGTAAAAAAACTATGAGAGAGACTTGTCTGTTGAGAAAATATTAATTAGCTAATTCAATGATACCATGCTATTAAATTTTTCTTTAATTGTAACTGATGTCATATATCGATAATTTTTTAATATAATTAAAGATAAATTATTCGTACCAAAATTAAAAATTTATAGATAAAAAAAATTTCTCATTTATAATTTAATCATAAGAATTAAATTTAACCAGTTTTTCTTTTCAGAATCAAAAGAGCATGTGTTTGAATTTTTAGTTTAAATTTAAAAATTATTATATTATATTTTTAAAATATATTTATGTATTTTAATTATGAAAAACTTAAAAATAATTGCATAACATTTTCAAATTATAATTTTTGATAATATTTTAAAAAAAAATTCGTGTGATAATCTTTGGCAAATTAGGGATTTCACAAGGGTAAGGACATAGCCATTATTGCTATTTAAATGGTACGCCTCTCTTCACACTATCCTCAATCTCTACCAATTTAAGGTCATTTCTTAACAAATTAGAATCAATAAACCATAAAAAAAAAAATTCCAAGAAAATATGTCTCTTGTGACAGAAGAAATCAAGGCCAAAGCTGAGGTCTACTATGGAGATGAAATATGCCAAGAGAAAACAAAGCTGTTGCTCAAAGAAGTGGGTCTACCCAATGGGCTCTTGCCTTTGCATGACATTTTAGAATGTGGGATTATAAGAGAAACTGGGTTTGTATGGATGAAGCAAAAGAAAAGCATTACTCTCAAGTTTGAGAAAGTTGGGAAACTAACAGCTTATGCAACTGAAGTCACAGCTACGGTGGAGAAAGGGAAGATCAAGAAATTAACAGGGGTTAAGACCAAAGAGCTATTGGTTTGGGTGACACTGAGTGATATTTATTTGGATGATCCACCTACTGGAAAAATCACTTTCCAAACACCTGCTGGTCTTTATAGAAGTTTCCCATGTTCAGCTTTTGAGATTGATAACCTAAGAAAGATGTCAAGTAAAGATAACAACAAGAAGGAAGTCAAGGCTGCTGTTGAAGTTTAGAATGTGTGTCATTTACTACTACTTGTTGTTACTATTACAAAATATGTTAACAATACTAAATTAAAGGGCTTTTATTTGCTCTGATCTGTTGTTATCCAATATTTACTATATCTATTTCATAAAATAGTTTCAATATTATTCAATGTGTTTTTTTTTTAACATTATAGATTAATATTATTGAGATCTATATCACTTGCAGTTGCATACGCCTACTTTTAAGACTTCTAATTGCTAATACATGTCACATGCAACACAATAAGAATAAAGAAGTAACAGATAATTCCCCTCCCAAAGGCAAAGAAAATTCCAAGTTGTCATTCCAATGACATTGCACAATATGCTAAAAATAGGAGAATTATATTTTCTTGCTTCAGTGAAGCAGTTCAAGACTGAACTAGAGAAGCTCCATCTCTAAAGGAATCAAGATACATCTAGTACTAGATTTCTACAGTCAAACAGCCAAGGATGTGCAACTCGTAATGTAACAAAGCTGGGAAAATTTGGCTTTCACCGCTACTGCAGCGAAGCTCCATGTCTAAAGGAATCAAGATACATCAAATTCTAGATTTCTACAGTCAAGCAGCCAAGCATGAAGCTGGATATTAATATCTACACAGACAAAGTAAAGCTCCAGAGTCCAGATGCTCATAGCAAACCACTTGAAGTTCCTCCAGCAATTACTGCTTCACAGCCTGAGACAAACTCACATTATGAGCAAGTATTTACAATAATAGAGCAGTGTAATTTTGTTTGTACTCGTAAGTTTCCAAATCAAAAAAATAAATTTCAAAAGAATGGTTTAGTATTACGCAACTAAATTACATCATGAAATTATATCGCCCACCCGCCCGCCAGCCAACAACTAAGCAATCCATGGACAAAGTCAGTCTCACAGGTAGGGCTAGTACAACTGTATGCCCACTAGTTATACATACATCAACCAATATTCTATTCTCCCCCCTCTCTCTCCCCGCGCATTTTGTGAATTTTAAATTCTCATGTTTGCACAAAATCCACTTCCCAATTAATCTGACTTGTGAATTGTGGCAAAACCTAAAAACTTAAATAAAGTTAAATAAAATTTGGAATTCAGGTTTGCACTGCAGAATACATTCCTCTTCAAAATCCTAAAAAGTTAAATAAAACTCTGGCTTCCCATAAATTAAACAAGCTTAATGTCATTCTCAGGAAAATAGTTAAAATTACTAGGCTCCAAAAAGCCTCTACTGAAATTTGGGAAATGTACAAATAATGCTAGACACAAAAAAATAATCATCATCAAAATTTGTTCAAATACCCATGCCATACCGATGAAGGCAAGATCCATTGGCCACCAATCCAATCCTGATGTAGCCTTAATTCCGAGTGTCGAAACATTATTTCCTCGCCACTGTCCCTAAAGTAGACTATGTACTTCGAGTCAGCAAGAACCTTAGCAATGACACCCACCCACCACCCATCATTGTATGAAGCATCAACTTCATCTAGCAATTTAAAACGATCAACAACTATGGTTTCTGGTGGATAGGGCCTTATGTGCAGACTGTCAATCTCCTCTCTAAGAAAATCACTATCATTTTCTGTTCTCAAGCTTTGGTACTCAATAAGGTATTTATCCTTTCCAACTCCTTCAACTATAGTTGCAGCAAACCAAGCACCTTCAAAACCTTCTTCATCGCTACTAACCTCAACCCGTGTTCCCTTGCTGAACTTCTTCTCTAACTCTGCTTCAATAGGCTTCACTTCAGATGTGATCAGTGCTGTCTGCAATTCAAGATTCAAGCAGCTGACAAAGTCAATGGCACAAGATACCCACAGAGAGCATAATTTTTAAAAAGAGAAGAAATTGAAGATTAACAAATACAAAATAGCAGAGTATTGAAAACCCTGCAGATAATATCTTCCTGAACCTTTCTATTTTACTTTGGCATCTCAATAGCAATGATCTATATCCATAATGACATAAATATGACACCGTGATCAATTGTTACCCATGGCAAATGAAACTGAGTTGAGCATTGCACCAAGCCACCAACATGTTAAACCAGTGTATCACAAGTAGACTTCCCAGTCCGGGACATGCAAAGAATGATGAATATATTGTTTACAACCATCAAATAAAAGAAGTAATGCAGAATCATAGAGTCCAAATATACTAGCATCTTCTACTATTTGATCATTATAATTCAAATGCAAGTTTTAGCTTCCAATCCAGGATGATAGGTCAATAAAAATTTACTTGATTAATATAGACATATTATACAGAAAAGAGCAGAAGTTTTGTCAGAAATGGTTATCAAGAAGCTCCCTCAAGGGTTCATTCCCAATGCATCGTTTAAGAATTCTTTTCTTGCTCTAGTCGTTCAGAATTTTACTTCAATAATGCTAACATCCCTTACAACATTCCAACATTTTATTTTCATTGTCAGAATTCAATTAATTTGAAAGAAGAAGAATTCTTAATCCAATGCAGTAGTAGGGAAAAGAAATAAACACATTAATCAACAAGCAATTACTAAGACTCACCACCACATTTCCCTTTGCCTTCTCTGTCTCTTCTTTCTCCTCTACCAGTTTTTGCTCCTTTTCTTTCTCCTCTTGGACCTCTTCCAATTGCGGTTCCCATTCCCCATCAACCCATTCTCTATGCAACCTCAAGGCCGCCTCCCCAAACACAATCTGTTCCCTCGTACCCCTAAAAAACACTGCAAACTTCCCATCCTCGCGCTCGCTCGTTATGGAACCTTCCCACCATCCATCATTATGGTATGCATCCACCTTCTCGCCGAACTTAAACTTCCTCTGCTTCTCCCGTGGCGCTACAGGCCTCAACTGCACGAAATCAAGAGTCTCTCTCAAAGGTTTCTTGCCCGATTCGTCACTGAAGAGTTTCTCGTACTGCACTAAGTATTTGTTAGGTTTCTTGGAGGAGGCGCGGCGGATTACTGTACCCTCGTACCAGGAACCACGGAAACCATCGTCGTCGGAGCTGATCTCGACGCGGGTGCCGGTCTTGAAATGTGGGTATTGTGGGGTTGTGGGTTTGGAGTTGTCGGATTTCGAAGCCATTGTAAGGGTTAGAGTTTATGAGAAAAAAAAAAAACTGGGAGGAAGAAGAAGCTTGAAATTCAGAAATTCGATGGAAGAGCGAGATAGTAAAAATTAGAGAGAGAGAGTGTGTGTAGTCAATAGTCGCAGACAGTGCAGGGAGAGAGCGGATTGGTGAAAAGAGAGGCTACTCCAATCCGGCTTTTATATGTCTCAAATTCTCTTAATCAATGAAAGAAAATAAAAAATTGAAGTATTGGCCCAACCAGTTACCAAAATGGGCCTCTTACTAGCCCATTAGGCTTAATTCAAAAGTGTAGGCTTTTCGAAAAATTTAAAGTATTAACCCAACCAGTCATCGAAATGGGCCTTTGCTGGCTCATTAGGCTTAACTCAAAATTGAAGTGTTGGCCCAGGTATTCATCAAAATGGGCCATTTATTAGCCCAATAGGCTTGCCGCACAACAGGAAGAAGAGAACCATATCAGTTTTTGACTTGCCTTCTTTATTTGGCTCGAGCATTGTACTGTGGTTTGGTAGCTTTTTACTAGTTCTTCGTTGACTCAAGACACGGCAGTTCAGTCTCTGATTTCTGGTTATCAGTACTGACTCGGTTTATGAATTTAATCAAACTACCCCATCTTCCTATGGCTATCAATTTAACGACTTCCAGTTTCAGACCCATCAAAAAGCCAACTTTAACTTTCTCAACATTGGAGGCCCTGTTACACCAATGCCAAAACCTCAAGCAATTCAATCAAATTCTTTCTCAAACGATTCTCACTGCGTTTCTCAAAGACACATTTGCTGTGAGCAGACTTCTCACGTTCTCCACCGATTTTTCCTTCATTCCCATCAAATTTTCACCCACATTGAGAACCCCAATGGGTTCATTTATAACACGATGATGAGAGCTTGCGTTCAAAGAAATCCCCACATAATTGTATGTGTATATATAAATTGATGTTGCAAGGGATTGTTGAACCCGATAATTACACATACCCGATTTTAGTTCGGTCTTGCTCTCTTAGACAAGCGGAGTTTGAAGGGAAATTGATCCATTGTCATGTTTTGAAAATGGGTTTTGACTCTGATGTTTATTTACAGAACACGCTGATAAATATGTATGCGGTTTGCGAGAATTTGAGTGGCGTGCGTAAAGTGTTTGATGAAGTTTTGTTTTAGATTCGGTTTCTTGGAATTCGATCTTGGCAGGGTATGTTTCGATGGGGGATCTGGTGGAGGCTAAGTATATATATGATAGGATGCCGGATAGAAACGTTATCGCTTCAAATTCAATGATTGTGTTGTTTGGTAGGAAAGGCAATGTTGCAGATGCTTATAGGTTGTTCAGTGAAATGCCTAAAAGAGATTTGGTATAATGGAGCGCTTTGATTTCTTGCTATGAGCAAAATGAAATGCATGAGGAGGCTTTGATTATGTTTGAGCAAATGACAACTGATGGAATTGTTCTGGACGAGGTCGTGGTGGTCAGTGTTCTTTCAGCATGCGCTCACTTGTTGGTAGTTATGACAGGAAAATTGATCCACAGTTTGGCTATCAAAATCGGAATTGAATCTTATGTTAATCTTCAAAATGCTTTGATTCACATGTATTCAAGTTGCGGAGAAGTGGATGCTGCACGAGAGTTGTTTAACGGGGGTTGCTGCCTGGACCAGATATCTCGGAATTCAATTATCTCTGGGTATTTGAAATGTGGGGAAGTTGAAAAGGCCGAGGCTTTATTTGATTCCATGCCTGACAAGAATATCGTTTCATGGAGTGCAATGATTTCAGGTTATGCTCAACATGACAGATATGCTGAGACTTTGATGTTGTTCAAAAGAATGCAGCTTGATGGACTTAAGCCTGATGAAACAACTTTGGTAAGCGTAATTTCAGCTTGCACCCACTTGGCTGCCCTTGACCAAGGAAAATGGATCCATGCTTATACAAGGAGGAATGGTTTGAAGATTAATGTTATTCTGGGTACAACCCTTATAGACATGTACATGAAATTTGGTTGTCTTGAAAATGCTTTGCAAGTGTTCCATGGGATGGAGGAAAGAGGGGTTTCTACTTGGAATGCTGTCATTCTTGGGCTGGCAATGAATGGTTCAGTAGACAAGTCACTTGATACATTTTCAGAGATGAAATCATGTGGCACGGTACCTAATGAGATCACCTTTGTGGCAGTTCTTGGAGCTTGTAGACACATGGGCTTAGTAGACGAGGGGCGCCACCATTTTAGTTCCATGATTCAGGAGCACAGGATAGAACCCAATGTTAAGCATTATGGATGCATGGTTGATCTTCTAGGACGTGCAGGTCCGCTTAAAGAAGCGGAGGAACTCGTTGAGAATATGCCAATGGCACCAGATGTTTCCACTTGGGGTGCCTTGCTTGGGGACTGTAAGAAATATGGCGATAATGAAATGGGGGAGAGGGTCGGGAGGAAGCTCATTGAACTTCAGTCTGCCCACGAAGGATTCCATGTATTACTATTTAATATATATGCTTCAAAAGGGAACTGGGACAGTGTTCTTGAGATTAGGGGGATGATGGAACAACATGGGGTGGTGAAGACCCCGGGATGTAGCCTGATTGAATCAAATGGAACAGTTCATGAGTTCCTTGCAGGAGATAAGACATACCCTCAGATTAAAGATATTGAATATATGTTGGATGAAATGGCTAAGAAATTAAAGATGGAAGGTTATGCACCAGACACACAAGTGATTTCCCTTGACATCGATGAGGAAGAGAAGGAAACTTCTTTGTTTAGACATAGTGAGAAGCTTGCGATTGCCTTTGGACTTATCACCATCAACCCACCAACACCAATAAGGATAATGAAGAATTTGCGAATATGTAATGATTGTCACACAGCAGCAAAGCTAATTTCTAGAGCTTCTAATCGTAAAATTGTACTGAGAGATCGCCATCGCTTTCACCACTTCAAGCAGGGTTCTTGCTCATGCATGGATTATTGGTAGGAGAATAGCATGAATGGTTAAATTGCTACTAAATCAATGTTACTGATTGAGAACCTGTTTAGTCCTATCAAGAAATGGATCTGTTTCAAACTTCCAAAGCATGCTCCCAGCCTACAAAAGCAAGCATTATAGTGGGAGTAGATCAATCATTAAGCGATGATTTATACTGCCTTCCTTCTGAGAACTGGGTAAAGAAAAGCCAGTGGTTGTGATTGTTTAACAAAGGAAGCAATTCTGATTATAAGACCCAATCAACTGTGAGCTTCTGTCATGGAAGGACACCTCAGATGGCAATGAATTAGTGGATAAACTGCAGCAGGCATCATACTACGACTTGTATTCATTTTGTGGTTCGTAAGTTACTAAAATCAGATTGCTATATCCCTCTTATGATGAAAATTGTATTGGCTTTTAGGTTTATTTTTCCACTTGGGTCCCTCAATTTCTGCTTGTTAAAACTTGTCACTGTAACAGTCTGAAATTGCGTCAGATGGCTCAAGCGGGGATGACCTTCATAACTGCAGAGGATTGAGCAACAGTTACTGAAGGAAACTCTTTTCCCAGGGAGCTTGAACATTGGATTACAGAACTACTTGTAAAATGGAGGCCCAAATCTGATAACTTTTAATGGAGAAATAGTAAGTTGCTTTGTGATCAAATAATCCTGTGCGAGTCAATAGATTGTCCATTGTTAAATAGTCATAGTGACTTCATTTCAATTACATTATATTATTCTGTGTTTGAGTCAAATTTATGTGTGGATAATTCTCTTTCTTTTCTGAACATAAATTTGACTCAACTCCATGCTTATACAATGTAATGATTGAAACCTGCAGGTCCTTACTTTTAACCATGACGTAGAACCAGTTAGACTTGAGACCAGAAAAAACAAAAATGGATGCATATAATCAACTGGGACTTATTCTGATTCGGGGTAAGCCAAAATATCGAGACACAGAATGGCAAACCATTGATAATCATTCCCAGTGAGATGGTGCTCTGCTCTCTAGTAATCACCAAAATTCATCTTTATGACTGGCTATAATGCAGTTGGAAAATTTACTGGTGCAGAAACACAGAAGGAGGCTTTTGTATTCATCTTGCAAAATGGGATTTTATGGTATGCTGAATTACTTGAGTTCTTGCTGCTTTTTTTCATTACTGGGCACATTAGAAGCTTGAAAAAAAAACCCCTCTATGGACAACATATAATAAATTAATCAATCTCTACTTTGAAAAAGCAAAGTACATATTTCTTCAGCCAGCACTGATGACAATCTGTCAGTTCAAATTAATATATTCCTAGAAAAAAAATGTGAAATTCACAGATAATGCCAATTGCTCGAGTTGCCTTGCCAGATTTCTCGTACCTGTGAAGGTGTAAACCATTTCTTCATCTTCCTAGCTTAACAAAATGAGCTTCTCAGCAAAATTTAGCCATTCTTACAATAACAATTTTCTTTTTTCTCTTGAGAAATTTAATTCAACATAAAGCAAGCTCCCTCAAATTCATTTTCTCTGCTTTTCTCAACTTCAATTCAAGTCTTCCGGATCATGTATTAAATAATCTGCATCAGATACATAACCTGCTTCATTCATATGTCGAATAAGCCATTCCAGAACTCCATAGACACTCTGTACGCTAAAAACTATAAACCCCGTTCCTTACCTCAATCCAACTCCTTCCAACCTCTTTTTTGCTTTCCATGTCCTTCACGAACTTCCTCATTCTTGCAAATTCCCCCCACTTCCCTTCGGATGCATGGAAATTTGACAACATCACACAAGTCCCAGCCAATTTTGTCCTGAAATTCAATGCTTTCTGAGCTGCCAACTTGGCCAAATTTGGAAGGTTATGTTCTTTACTAGCACTAAGAAATTAACCTCAAACAGACTCATCAGGTGTGAATGGCATACTCTGTATCAGTCGATAGGCCTCCTCAACTCTCCCAGCTCTGCCTAGTAGATCAACAACACAACAATAAATGTCATTGTCTGGTTTGATGTTATAATTATCCATCATAGAATTGAAGTACCTCAAACCTTGGTCGACTAGTCCAGCATGACTCCAAGCACTCAAAACTGCCATAAACACTATATGATCAGGTTCGATACCTGACTCCACCATCTATCAAACAACTCAACAGCCTCTCTTCCATATCCATGAGCTCCATATCCAATCATCATAGTAGTCCAGAAAACAAAAAATTTGTATTCATATCCTGCTATTAACGTATTCCATGTGATCAAATCCTTTTGGGGCATCTCTTGGAAATACTGATTTGCGTCCGATAAACTACCACACCTACAATACATGTCTAGTGTAGAATTCATAACAGGAAGACTATATACACAACCATGTTTAATTACTGCTGTAGGCATTTGTTTGCCATAATTCTGTGAGCCAACTGAAGCACAAGCTCTAATAGCAATTGAGAAGCTACATGGGTCACAGTCTGCTTCCTCCTGTTCAATGAATTAAAATTATGTACCTACTCGCAACATTTGCCGGAAGATTTGGAGCCCACAATGGCCATGACCTCTATAACCAGCAATCAAGGTAGTCCATGATACAGAATTCTTCGCGTCAACACTGTGAAAGACCATCCAAGCGTTCCTCATGCTAACGCAGCAAGTAGCATACATATCCATTAGTGTATTGTCTACGTAAACAAACCTTTCTATGCCACGCTTAATAGCAAACTCATGAACCAAAGCCCCACAAGATAGACTTTTCATGCCTTTACAAACCTTTAACACACTTGAGATTGTAAATGCATTTGGGTTCATTTCATTCGATACAATATCACGAAACATATTCCAGGCATAGACATGCTTGTTGCAAGATGTGTACTCCGCAACCATGGTTGTCCATGCAACAACGTCTCTCTCAGACATTTCATCAAACAGGATACGTGCTTCCCTAACTAAGCCCTTTTTGAAGTAGAATTTGGTAAGATCAGTGGCAAGAAAGGAGGGTGCTTTAGGGATGTAGGATCTTTTTAATTGGGTGGGAGTGTTTTTAGGCCCCCATAAACGGTTTTTTATCATGGGCGGGAATGGGTGGAAACGGGTAGTAGATAGCAGTCTTTTTGAACTGATGTCTAGTATATCTGATCATGGCACCCTGCCAGTTATATTTTTGTGTATTTGCTAGTTTTATCACTTAAAAGATTTCGCGGTATAAGAAATAGAGCGATTTTTAAACATTTTCACACTCTGCCCAAATTTTATTTTTTGACCAATCACTGTCAGCCCCAATGCTTCACAGGTTTCATGATATATAACATGACTTCAGCTCTCCTTTCATCTTAAGACGAGGGCTTCTTTCGTTTATTATTTTTTTTTTTATCTTTTGAGAGAGAGGGGCAGAAAGAAGAGGACCTTTAAATTAAGATGTCACATTGAAAATCAGACCTTAAGGATTTGCAAGAAAAGGAAAACGCTTTCTCTTGGAGACCGATCATACAGATAGATGGGGGTGAACTAATGAGTTCAGATTGGGAATTGATTTGGCTAGAAATCTAATGATCCGAGTACAAACAAGTGCAGGCAGCCAAGATTTATAATTGTTGTGTTTCCTCTTCCCTTCTTGTTAGATAGGAAAGAATAAAGATTACACTAAAGAATAAAAATCAAGTTGGGATAAAACTTACCGTTGTATTAAAATACATAATGAATTCAGTAATGTACAGAGTGACATTGAAAGGAACCACAATAAGTAGTAAAGTTCCCTCACAAGTCACAACTAGTCCTCCAAAATTACACAGCTGATCAACTTAACTAATTAATCGGCGAAGTAAACTGAAAATTTTATACAGTTACGTGAAATAACTTTGCAAATGTAATGTTTACACTTCAGAGGTTAAAAATTCATCTTTATGCAGCCTCTCCTAAACTTGGAGCTGTACAGTACAAACATATTATGCTTTCAGCAGAATGGGCTTTGCCCTACACAAGAATCTGCGACCTAGCGGCACCTCTAGAGCACTTCTTGCGGCCAGTCTTGCTAAGCGCACAAACACAGATTTCAAGAAGCTCATAGTCCTCCTCCCATAATAACAATGATGCCATCTCTGGATTCTCCAAGAGAACTTTAGATGTCAGGAACCCTGCAATCGTCCATGTTTGATAAAGTCGGGATTGCTTTCCGATGAACTTTCCTGTGCGTGTATCATAATACTCAGGCCAACGGTCAATTGAAATCCTTTTCTCAGCCAAATCAACTGCTTTCTGGGCTAGTTCCAATCTCCCCATCTTAATGCATGCCAATGTGAACTAAAACCAATATATCAGAAGAAAACTTAGATGAGTGTAGTGACTGTAGCCTAACTAAAGATTCATGGGTTCAAGAACCTGCAACAACATGTAAGGCCTAAATTGCTATAGAGACGCATCTTTAAACCACTTCCTTACTTCTATTTCAAAAATTAACTACATTTCGCACAATTTTTCTGTTGTCATAATTTGTTTGTCATTAGTATCAAGAAACCAAAAATGACACCTCAATCTGATTCCCAAAACTAGCAGGAAGGTTTGCTAAGAATCAATTTACCTCACCTTTTCCTCTACAGATCCCTAATCCAAAACAATTGGTATTTATCAGCACATGCATAATGCAACAGAAGAAGGTGAAGCCAGAAGTTTCCAAGTTGACAATGATACAAGTCAAAATAAATCGTTTTTGGGAGTCAAAGTTAATATTTAAGCTTACCTGCCAAATAAGTGTCGGCCAGGATCCACCATTATGATATGACCAAGGGCTGCAGGGATCCACCAAAGAGTTGATAAGAATCATAAACAAAATGAAGCACATGCCTGCATTGATAGGGAACATGCACATTTTGACAGGGAATAAGTAAAATTGCATGAAAAGAACTCACGTATTCTTTGGGTCACTGCCAGTGATTATACGCCAATCCTCATGCTCCAAAGCAGGGTAACATATTTTAAGAGGCATACGTCCAACAAGATTATCCCATTTGGCTTCAATCAAATTTAGAATAGCATTATTTTGTTTTGGGGTACTCAAAGATGAAACAACAGACCAAAGATTTCCGAGGGTGAAAAACCTAAAGTCCATGTGAGCTGGCTGTAGATTTCCAATCAGATATCCACCTTCCTCTGGTATCCAATCCATGAGCCAAGAAGGAATTTGTTCAGGATAGATATTGAACTTGTTGGTAGCATCCATGGAATACTCTTCTGTTTTATATCGGTATATCTCATTGATCTTTTTTATATCCACCCAATAATATTCTCTAATGTGGAATGACAATGCACTGAGTCTGTTGTTGATAGCCCTCACCAAATTCTTGGATCCATCATTTACAGTCAACATCTCACGAGAGCACCGCAGAGCAGAGTAAAACAAGGCCTACACAGAAATAGGCCTATGATAAGTAAGGTGAGCAAATGTGAATAGACATAAAAATTGGAATAAAATGTGGCAAATACAACCAATCACATACCTAAACTAAAAATCACAAATCAAAAAAATAGGGTAAATACGAAATAAGATTATAAAATATACTCCAAAGCATAAGAGAGAGAGAGAGAGAGAGACAGTTAAAGAAAAGGAAACGCCAGCTTTTAGAAAGAGCAATAATTTCCAACAAGCTAAATCTCCATGCCACTAAAATCTTGCAGATGATAAAAAACATAAGGCAACTCGTGGACTTACTTGGATCTCAAGAGGGTGACCATGAATACCCATCCGTCGATCTATCATGCAAGAGCCATCAGTGACTAGCAGAGAAGGAAACATATCAAACCCATCAGCCAAGCACAAGTTTAAAATAAGTTTTATGCCTGTCTGAACATCCACCCTTTCTTGCAATGTGTAGTCACCAGAAATTTTCCCGTATGCCCTCAATAAAATAATCCACCACAACCCTATCAAATAAATTAAGAACGCAAAATCAGATACTTGTATAAAAAAATTTATATTGGCATCACTCTCAGATAGGCAATGGACAAACCAGAATCCACAGGTGCAACACGGCCGATAGCTGATTCACCAAAATCAGGATCTAAAACCTCTTCGAATTTATTTTCATCAAGAGGTACAGTTCTGACTTTAAAACTAGCAGGCATCAACCCCTGTCCTGGACTATAGCAATCCACTGTTTTCTCCCAACTCTATTGAACAAGCAAGAGCACACTTTTCAGTTGCATAATTTATAATAACATATATTAATATATAACTACATATAGCAAGTATTGGTGAGGCAAAACAAGATGATAGATGGACAATTTAAAGAAACATGTAACTCAAAGGTAACAAAGATCATGGCCAACAAAACAAATACTATCTACAGCTGCATTATATGAATGCACTGATATTTAAATTTAAAAATTTATAACAAAGAATCTCCGTTTGTGGAGTCCAGGATTATGGAAAGTTGTACCTACAAAATTAGAATACTCTGACAACGAATCGCTTGCATTCAAAAAGCAGATAAATTAAGGTGAAACATCAATTTTTGATATTGATGAGAATATAAGACCATAAATGCTACTTTTATAACTAGTTAGTCACACAGAAACAATAGATCAATACTACCAAGAATGGAACATACACATGCGTGCATATATAAACAGAAACAGATCAAACAAAAGCATAAAATAACGGATTAAATGGAAATATAAGAATGGGAAATATCACCTGTAATTGCAAGGTATGAAGCAGGAAATTCCTCACGATCTCTCCTTCTCCTCTAAGCAAGAATGCAAGAGCCGAGGGTACAAAATCACGGATGAAAACCTGATCATAATTCAGTGGTTGCTTATCTCCGGGATCATTTGCAGCCACTGTCCCTACAGGACTCCCACAATACATCACAACTGCATCATTCAACAGCTTCCACGCCTCTTTTTCAATATCTGACTCCTCCTTCCTAGGGCTTACAATCTCAACTCCCTTAAAACCTTCCAAATTTTCTATATTTACACTTTCACCGTCATCAGAAACAGCTATTCCTATCCTAGACGCTTCCTCTCCTACAACATTCTCATCTTTATCAATCCTCTCAACTACCAACGGCTTAACACCAATCCCATTTTGTACATAAATTCTCTCAAAATTCTTGTCATTCACTCTAGTCTCGACAGAAGTTGAATATTGTTTAACATCTGATGCAACTCTTGCAATAACAGAAATATCCCTACTTGTTCTCCTTGTTGTACAAACGCCATAAGGAGATACAGATATAAGCCTAGATTGGCAAAAATCGGTACTGGGTATACAAAATGATTTCTGGGTATTATTGACTATGCTTCGAAATCCCGAGATTCGAAAAGGGTATGTAGAAAATTGCTTGTGATAATCAAAATTGAAATGATTCCTTGATAAATCACTGGTTAATGCATGATGGTATTTTGCAGACCTGAAAATTCCAGGGCTCTTTCGAGCCATAACGAATCTACAAGACGTTTTCATGGTGTAATTGCTAATGAAACCGAGTGTACCCATAAATCAAGAAGAATAAAAAAGAAAAAAGAAATTTGCTTTGCAACAAAGGGATACAGAGAAAAAAAAAGGTTTTAAATTTATGCACACAAGCAAGTGAATTGTGGGATTCTCATGAAAAAAAAAATAAAGAATATATTGAGAAAAGATCAGAACTTACAGAAAGAGAGAAGAAAACATGGAGATTGATAATCTGCAACAAGAGAATTGTGAGGGAAAATAGTATGCTTAAACGAAGAGAATAGCTCAAATTAGAATAAAATGAGACCTTTAATATATATAGAGGCGGTGAAAGGGGCAGGCAGACTTTTGTCTTGAACCATAAGATTATTAATTACTGTTTATTTTAATATTGCATAATGACCATAATACCCCTGAACAGCCCCAGTTTTTTTTTTTTTTTTTTTCCCTTGATTAGAGAAATTAATTTTGTTATTTGCAACATGCATAATAAATAATTTTAATATTAACGATAAATATTATTATTACAAAGTGGTAACCACATATTAAATATCTTTTTTTCCTTTGATTAGAGAAATTAATTTTGTTATTTGCTACATGCATAATAAATAATTTTAATATTAATAATAAATATTATTATTATATTATTATTACTAAGTGGTAACCACATATTAAATATCTTCTTAAAAAAATATATATATCTCATCCTTTTAATCAAAAGGAAACAATAACTCTGAAAACAAATCAAAACAAAATATAGTAAAAGATTCATAATAAATTAATAATTTTTATTATATAATATTTTTTTATGATTTCAATTTTAAGTTAATAGATTAAATTAATATTTGATTAATTAATATTTTTTTAATTAATAAAATTTATGAATTTCAAAAATATTAATTTATTAAAATTTTATTACAACACTATAATTAATTATTTCATAAAATATGTATTATAATTATTTTATTATATAGACAGATCACATAATTAATGATTAATCTATGCATTTATCTAATTAATTATATTTATATTCAAATTTCTTTTTTTTTTTCTCGATTGCAAACGAAACCAGTAAAAAATTTAGTTGATTTATTATATTTGAAAACATCTAGTTTTAGCTAATTTTGTGAAATTTAGCCATTTAATTGAAAATCTTAAAATCATATTTTACAATGAAGTATTAATTTTTTAAGTCCATCATTGTTTAGTATTTAAAAAATAAATCAAAATGAAATTTTGAGACACTTTAATTAAAAATTTTAAAAATAGTTAATTAATACTTATTTTTAATTAATTTTTTAATAAAATTTTATTTTAATAAAATATTTATTTGATGATAAAATTTAAATTTGATAATTAAATTGCAAAACATTCTTTTCATTTTATTTTGTTGTGGTTGGATTTTTTAGGTCCTAAACTGCTCGCACGCTCTATGCACGTGTCAAAAAACGATAGATTAAACTGCTGCTGACGTGTAAGTGAATTGGTATCCACTACTCTTTATCTGAATCCACCACTTTGGACCACAGGCTAAAATTCAACCATTAGAATTTCGCCACGTGGAAGAAGTGATGAATTGGATTGCACTTTTTGTCGACCTTTTGGCTGACGTCTAATCCAAGTCCAAGTGTACAATAATAAAAAGGATCTTTATCCATATTTAAAAAACAATCCAGATTTTATGTTTAATTTGATATTTTTATTTTATATAATTTTATACGTTACGTTAGTTTTTTTTAAATATTTTTATAATTAATATTTTTTTATTAATAATATAATACATATTAAATTATATTTAATAAAAAATATGATACCAAATAAAATAAAAAATCTGCTTTATTTGAAAAGCCAATAGCAGGTTTGAAGTTTATCCACACCATTCCATTTACGACAAAAATGGCATAAGCAAGTGAACCATGGCCAAGCATGCTAAATAAGCACATGAATTTTAGGTGGATAACTCCATTGACAATGTGAATTGTGACCTGTTCTAATGAAAACAACCTTTTCATTTAAGGGTCATCCTATTTTAGTAATTTTATTTCATTAGGGGAAAATTTTAAATCATAATCATCATATGTTATAAATTAAGATGCACATAAAATTATTGATTTGCTAATTAGACATAATCTTATTACTTTGTTCACTCTTTTTAAAGAATACGAAAAATAAAAATTTTAAATTTCCATTTCTCTATTCATTTTTATAATGAAAATTTCATTAATTTAGTTAAAATTTATAAAAATAAATTATCTCTTATTACATAGCCCGAAACTTTTAAATCAATTAAATACTCTTATAAATTTTTTTGAAATTATTCACTTAGTCTATTGTTAAATAGTTTTAAATAATATATTTAATTAGTCATAATTTCATGTCGTGCGTAGTTTGAAAAAATATTTTTTATTAATTTTTATACCTTATAAAAATAAAGATGTATAAATATTATTTTAAAAAATATATAAATATAAAATATTATATAATTTTTATAAGTAATAATAATTATTTTAATATATTTTTCAATCGATCTTCATCAATGTTTTTATACTATATAAAAATTAAGATTATCAATTACAATATTTAGTGAAAAAAAAAAAAGAGTTATAGAAAAATATAAAAATGAAAATAATTAAATTATATATAAAAATATTATTCTATTGTACTTATAGAATTTTTTTATTTAATTTATTCAAATAAAATTATCATATAAAAAAAAAAATTTAAAATTTCTTAAGTTTTCATATTAAATATCTTATTAATCACCTAACATTATATAAAAAATAAAAAAAAAACCCTTAAATTTTTATATTAAATATTAAATATTTATTTTTAATAATTTTAAATATTTAAAATTCTATAAGAATCTTAAAAATAAAAATTAAAAAAATAAATAACTTTGCCTATACTCCGGCTCTAACATATATATATATATATATATATATATATATATATATATATATGATAAGGATTATGAATCTTTAAAAAGTGCCTGCAAAATAGTTATTTCAGATAAAATATAATTATAAAATAATTATATTATTAAAATATAAATAAATTTATATTAAAATAAATTAGATGAGAAAGAATTTTTTTTTTTTTTTGTAATTATGTATAAAATTATGTGATAAATTAAAACCTTCATTTTTTACTTATTTATGTAATATTATATAAAATTTTAAATCTAACAAATCAACAAACTGTACTTGTTAGGGAAACCGAACAAAACATGAAATGGGTGTAAAAATGAGAAAAAATGGAAAATGATTGTTCAAAACCATGGCTTAAGTATGCAAAATCTAGACCTATTATGTTCCTAGTGAGAAGATAAAGTTATGTTATAAAAATCGCAGTCCATTTTCCAATATGGTACACACATCTTAACGGGCTAACATGTTGATCCCATACAATTGGACAATGAGGGGCCCAATAGAAATATCGACATGAGTAAAGCCCATTAAACCCAAACTTTGAAAATCTACCGAAGGTCCGATCTATATCACTATCTTCTTAAATTTTCAGTATTCTTGGAAATCTCTGTAATGGCCACGATTTTGAACTCAGTTCCACATCCGGTTCAACTTACCTCTCCAACTCGTCCTTCCATTCTCCCTAGTTGGCTCGGCTGCTCAATTCCCATTTCCGCCGATTCCACTTGCTGCCCATCCATATCTCACAAACACTCCCTGGTAATTCCTCCACTATCTTGTAAAATCTAACTCATTAAACTAATTTCTAATGGCTTCTCACAACACAATTGTTTTATCCTATATAATCAGACTAAAGCTTTTGCGGTTCTAAGGAGAAGAACCGCAATTGGTTTGATTTTGTCAAGCACTATCTTCTCAAAAATCGATTTCCACAACTCTGCATTGGCTCAATCCTCTGTCGGATTCAGAGAATATATTGATACTTTTGATGGGTATTCCTTCAAATACCCACAAAATTGGATTCAGGTTAGAGGTGCTGGAGCAGATATATTCTTCAGGGACCCTTTTGTTTTAGATGAAAATTTGTCAGTGGAGATGTCTTCTCCTTCATCTTCAAAATACAAAAGCGTTGAAGATTTGGGTCCGCCACAAGAAGCTGGAAAGAAAGTGCTTAAACAGTATTTGACAGAGTTCATGTCTACTAGACTTGGTGTCAGGCGTGAATCAAATATACTCTCTAATTCCTCTAGAGTAGCTGATGATGGGAAGCTTTACTACCAAGTTGAGGTAATTTGGTGTTTTTTTTATGGACATCATAAAATGAATTGATTCAAAAATTTGAAAATGGTGTTGGGTTGTTCTGTTTTGTTATCAGGTGAATATAAAGTCTTATGCAAATAACAATGAGATGGCTGTTATGCCACAAGATAGAGTTGTTCGTTTGGAATGGAATAGAAGGTACCTGTCTGTTCTTGGAGTTGAAAATAACAGGTTATATGAGCTCAGATTGCAAACACCGGAGAATGTGTTTGTGGAGGAGGAAAATGATCTCCGTCAGGTTATGGATTCTTTCAGAGTGAACAAAGTTGCTGCTTGATTTGCTGAGATCTCACAAATTCGCTCAACATTTTGTAATTTAGGTTTCTGTATTTTACGATTTCACATTCTCTCTTTTTCTGTTTTTACAATCATATGAAACATATTGATTGTTTAGTCCGTGTCCATTCTGTTATGTTTTGAAATTTTATTTTCTCTATTGCAATTTGCAAGAGTCTCAGATACCATGTAGTAAGAACCATTTTCAGGTTTTAACAAGAAAGCTTCACCCTTCAGATATTGTCTGCCTGAATGCAATACACTTGCAATGATAAGACTGTTAAAGAAAAAAGGCGAAATCAGCCACAATTCCAATTATCTTTTAAAAAAATGCTTTACAAGTCCAGATTGGAAATCTGAAATATCCATCAATGAAATCTTTGAAGCATTCAAATGGATAGCATGTACTACCAGAAACCAAAACAACTTTGAAATTTATATTGATGAGTACAAAACTTGGACTATGATCTGATTTCGTATATTCCAGCACGTGTCAGAGCTCGAAAACCTTTATAAAGATGACTAGGTACAACCTTCAGATCCAATTTATCTATTTGGAGACCTGAGAGGACAACACCCTGAATCCTGAAACCCACTCGAAATATGGGGAATGCAAGAAGGCGCTGTAATCCTGTCTCAAGCACTAATGTTCCAGACAATGATGGGGTTCTATCTCTCGGTATTCGATCGATTGACCAAGAGCACATCTGCAAGTAATGTTAGCAAAAAAGATGATCAAACTCTTGCGGGGAAAAAAAAATTGTTGCTCCTCGAACCAAATTGAAATTATCTAGCTGCTAACTATAAATATCCCCATAGAACGGTAGTCATGCAGTAATAATTTGAGCACAACAAAGGAATTGAACTGGCATAGTAATACTATATTTGACAATTTAATCAATACAACATGAAAATGAGATTTCTTTCCTTTACTTGATGAAGGATAAGCTAAAGCCAGATAATAAACGCTGCCACAATAATTTATTGCCAAATACCTTGTTAGTGAGGATATTCACAACTCCATGATTTGAGGTCAGATCAGCTGATGAAATGCAAGGAGGCAGTTGAAATTGCACAGTTATTGAGTCAATCATCTTTCCAGGGTCGTTTTTTATTCCAACCATCAGATTGATGCGAGATTTCCCCACATCAGAAGTAAGTTGTGGCTTTACATAAATTGGTATGCTTTTCAATTGTTTAACCCGGGATAGAGATAAAATGTTATTTAGATGAAAGGAAAATATATAGCACATGCGGACTACAAAGTGGTGAAACTCAAAAAGTATTCTTAATCTTTCTATAAACACCATAAAAAAAATCATCTAATATATGTTATTTTACAACAAAGTATGCCCCCTGATTAGCAAGCAAAACTACCACAGAATCAACAAACCTGTAACTCATGAGCTTAAACTGTCCATCAGGAGGCACAAATGACAGGATCTGATGCGACTCCCAAGGTTGAAACCGAACACAGGGATGGAATCTCACATCATCCAGAATAGATGGGTTTGTAAATGACAGAGTCAAATCAGGAACACCTGTGATATGGGAGTTAACAACCTCACCACATATGTCACATTTCACCAAGATCTCATCCCTGAACAATGCATGCAAAATAGAAGATTGCTTACCGCTTTCAAAGACAACCATGAGGTATAAAAAATATGAAGTATACAGTACCAAATACTAAATATAATTTTGTTCTCAATTAAAATCATCATACAATCCCTACTTGGAACACTCTAGTGCCAACTGTAACAACTGATACAACATGTTCGCATAATATAATACCTTCTTGTCGAGGAAAAAAGAAAATTAGAAGTGAAATGGACTCTGGCTATAAGTTTAAGGTTCACTATAGCTGATTATACGATTTAAACATGTTTTTTAAAATTGTTTTCAGGTTAAGCAGCATCAACCACAAACAAGAAACATTGTCATATTTCATTCTGTTAATTTTCTACCCTAATGGAAAGTATTTGCAGTACAATCATCCATATTACACATAATTCAGAGTTCACCAGCAATATCAAATTTCTAGTATCTGCTAACATCCCCTAATTTTCCCTTAGTCCCCAGGGTGTACACAGCATTCTGTTTAAAGATTGCATGTTTCTCAATATGAATTTGATCAGACATGCATATAGGATTCCTTTAAGGATTTGTCTTCAATGAATTCCATCTGAATTCATGGTCTTCACTTACATATACTAACCACCATTCAAGCAGTCCTTTATCATTATTGAAACTCAGAGTGGTCAGGTCAACCATCCACAAATTAAACCAGTCTTTCAATAGTTACGGAGGCTAGAAAGTGAGAATGTGGAAATGCCAGATCCTTTTTCATTTTTCATTTTTTAATTTTAATGAGAATAAAGTAAATGAGGTTGCCTATCCTTTGAAATCTTCCATGTCTAATTGTGTCATGAATGTTCTGAACACATTTGTTATCTGCCTGTTTTCTTGTATATTATAAATAACTTGCATGCTAAGATTTTGCTTCATTGCTTTGAATTGATATAAAGTTTCCAAGGGTCCATTAGTGCAAGACACCTCATTAGATCATTAGATAAACGAAACATTAAAAAAGAAAGCAACACCAAAGAAAAATTTTCCAAAGTAAGTGGCATTCGAACGTGTGTGCAATACAAGAAAAGTAATCACACAACAAACTGTCCTTACTCATGGACTAGAAGAGAACATACTTTATATAGGCAAAACACACTTTTTGTAGGCAACTATCACTAATTTCAAATTACTATCAATTGGAAAATTTCAAATAACCAAATTGAATTATATTGATGGAGATGGAGAAATCCAAATAAACAATTGAAGTGTGAAGCCATTTTGAGAATATAGATTTAGATCTGTTTAAAATTGCATGCATTTCTTCAACAAGATCAACATAAACTTCATTGTTTGCATATTTTATGTCCGTTGTTCTCCATGGAATACAAGATGTTGTTGCACCTGGAAGGGTGTCACTCACATTTGAACTGTTAAAAGTCACAACACTCAGCATTTTGCTAACAATATTTGGTGGAGCTATCATCTCTCTCAGGATGTTAGATTCTGTGGTCAGAGGGAAGCCATTGTCTATCATCTAATCCAAGAGCTGCAAATTTCAAATAAAATATGCCAGTTGTATTCAATCCAAGCAAAAAATGGACGAAGTTGCGATAAGGTAGAAATCTTAACTTTGCCTTTAAATTATCTTCAGATCACATATATGAACACTTTTGCAAGATGTAATCTTTACCCAATCCCAAACAGCCCTATCCCAGGAAGAATTATGCTGCCTTAATAATTCGCGACGCAAAACTAGAATAAGCAGAGAAATATTAAGCAAGAAAGTACCTCATATACAATGACAAAGTTATCCTTTATCAAATCTTCATTCAACCCTTCAAGGTAATCCGAGAGAACATTAGCGACTCTGCCAAGGAACTAAAAAATCAAGTAGGTAAAAGTCAAGGAATACGTAATAAAACACATTGCAAATGACAAGAATACAAACCTAAGAAAAATCTACCTCAACGGCCATCAAAGGTGGCATTTCAACTTGGGTACAAGCTAAAAATGTAATGCCCTCACAAAAAATTTGGAACAGGTAATGTGTTGGTGAAGCAATAACAAGTTGTTGCTATCCAAAGAAAAACCGAAGCCAATGTAAACACCAAGACACAACCAAGAACACAGAATGACCAATGACAACTTGAATTGCACATAGAACTAGAAAATAATTTACATCAAAATTAGACCCAGAAGTTCAAATAACAAAGCGAAGCTAAAAACGTAATATAGGTATCTTAAAAGAATCACCTTGAGAAATGGCTTGATTCCAAAACCAATCACAAATTGATCTGTCCACACGATGCCCAGTTAACTGCTTCTCTAACATTACCTCCCTGTCAGAATTTTGCAAATACCCAATTATTTCAATTCAAGTAGATCAAGATGGCAATAATGTATTTGTGCTATAAGAATCTTTTCTTAAAAGAAAAAAAAAAATTGGAAGGGAAGATGAGGTATCCATCATCTATTTTCCCTTCTTAACTTACCCTGAATCGGAGAGGAGAAATATACACAGCAGCATCTCTGTTTCACTTTCTCTAGCTGTTCTTTATGTGGTAGCTCTGGATCCAGCCGGAGAAGAGAAGCAAACTCCGGTGCAAAGAGGAAGAAGCGTCTTTGATAAAAATGAAAATTATATTTAGGAAAAAAAAAAAGAAAGAAAGTACGAGTTAAACGACAGCGTATTGAAAAACGGTAAAAGAAATATTTTTTGATAATTTTTTTTTTTAAATAGTATAAAATTAAGTTGTTAGCTGAAACCGTTATTAGTTTGGATATTGAATGTTAAGCTAAAGCTCATCTACATTTAAAGTTTTCTTTAAAAAATAGGGCATCACTGGATAAAGAAAGCAAAAATACTTCCATTTTATACCTTCCATGAACAACATAGAGATAAGGTATGATCCAACATTTTTGTTTCCAATACAAAAAAAAATTATTTTTGCTTAGAAGTTAATTGAACATTAAAGTTCCTTACTCTCTCTCTCTCTCTTTTCCACCAATTTCCTTTATTTTCCTTGGCAATTTTTAGACTAGCAAAGCTAGTTCTTGGAAGGACAGTTTCTTGTTAGGCAATATCAAAAGCTTAAAGACATTGAAGTATAAATGAGGAGATAGAGGGAGAGAAACATCACAGGCCTTAAGGAAAATTATTCTTCTGCTATAACTTCTCCTCATAAACAATTACACAAGCAATTAGATGTCTGGAAGGTCATACAAAAACATCTATTATGTATCCTATAGCAGTTTAAAGAATAAGTCAGTTCAACACGGCTAAATTTGTATAATGTCGCCACCACCATATTTTCAATTTCACTTGCACAACTGCGCACATCTTGCCCTCCACAACTATCTTCTATGATGAACTCACACGACACTGAATGCCGACTGAATAGTAGATGACACTTGAGATGCGATAGTCTGGGATGCAAACTGTTGAATCTGCTTCTTGGCATCTACACCAGGCATTTTTCTACGTTGTTAAAATCAAATTTTGAAAGGAAAAAAGAAATGGAATAAGACGCATCATAAAATAGGTAGTCATCACTGTCACAAAAATAGCACAAGGAATATTGTTACTTTATTGAGTTGCTAAGCTTATCCTATATCAGTGTCAATAATTAGGTCAATGGCATATCCCATTTCACCAATCTATTTAAATTCACATCCACAGTTAAATCAAACCACTGTCTCCTTTCTCAATGACTCAATATAGTCTTTGGAGGGCTGTGGCTGATTTATTTGACACTCAAAATCTAATATAAAGTTCACTTTCATAAACATAGTGAAGAACAATGATAAAAGTCAAATTCAACCAAATATTGTTATCTGGGAAACATAATAAACTGTTTTCTCACCTTTGCGGCATTTAGTAAAGCCAATGATGTTTGCAACACTGAGAGTCAAACAAACTCCAATAATGAGGCAGTAATCAGCTTGTAACCTTATGAGGGAGAAAATTCCAATCACAATCCAAGCAACAGCCTGTAAAATTAATGGAACATCAAACATAGAAAATGTTGGAAATAGAAGAACACTTTGTTTAAATTCTAGACAGTAGAGAGTATAACCAAACCACAGTCAAGCAGGACTGAGCACAATGAATGCAAAATCACACACATAGCTTTACATTCACGATCACTTTTCCATGTGTTTCCAGATGCTTCAATTAGGATCTTATACTCAAATTTGCTTAATATTTGATGGCAAATCCTCTTACAGTCTTCAATTCCTCAAAAATATTCTACATCCAACTTTCCAAAAGTACTATATGCCAATTATAAGTTTAACATGCGATAATGAAATTCCACTTGCTTACTGTTAAGTAAAGAGTCCACCAGAATAACCATGAATCTTTCTTGTTCAGCCGGGCCAATGACTGATGCAAAAACATGAACAAATATGTGAAATTTAAGTAATACGAGTCCAAGAGCAAAGGTCTTAAAGAAATTGAATAGAAAATTCAAAACCAGTCTTGATGAAGAGTGGAAGAATGAGGTACAATTATACTAACCTCTTGGTCAAGGGATTCAAATTTCCATACACTCTCATCCAGATCATTTATTTCATTCCACCACCTAAGACCAACTAGAATACGACCACTCACATTCTTGACCACCCAAAAATCAAGCGCAGCAAGAAGAACAGTCACCACAAAAATGATGACAAAATTATCAATGAACAGGGCAGAGAGTATGTAAAATGCCAAAGCTGAAGCCTGCCAAAAATAAGAAACCCAAGAATGAATAGTGAATTGTGCTCTTATAAAGCTAAATTTATAAAGATAAAAGGTTATGATATACCTTAAAGAGAACATGAAAGAAGCATGTCCTTGGATTAGCATAATTCTCTCCAGAAGGCTGTCAAAATAGTTAAAATATGCTATTTGATAAGAAGAAGAACTTGTAGTACTAATTGTGGTTTGACATGAAAAACATCCATATTTCAAAAACTGAAAACCAGTGAGAGATAAAAAAAAGGTTCAGAAGATGCTCTTTAATCCATTCCATTGGAAACTTCATGGCTGTGTTTCCTTATCATTACATTCCAAGATGAATCCCAAAATTCATATATTATGCAACAGATAATCCTATAAACTTTTAACATTTTGTCCAACACTAGCTCTTAAGCATTCTGTCTACATCTCAATGATTTTCAGAAATCCCCCATATAAAATTAAATAACTTCTAAAAAAATTTATTTTACATTTCTAACTGGTGGACCTCATTTCTTTAACTTTCAAAAATATAACTCCTAGAACTATTGTATTACACATCTCAAGAAAACACAGAAAATTAGTTTTTTACGGATACGAGTTAACAACATTTCAAATATATTAGAAAGTTCCATAGGTGCACAAATTCAGTTGGTCTTTCCCAACACACCAATCATCAGATAAACGAATGCAAAATGAGTATATTACCCATGTTTTGGAAATCCCCAATACAATAAATTAACCAGTATGTTGCTTTTATAGTTTCCCATTCCTTCCCCAAGCTGATCCAACTAATAGTTGATAGTGAACAATTTGAAACTTACACTACAATTATCATACGCATTCTCAATAATTCTTCATAGCGCTCTATGAAACCAAATTATATTGCTTATGAAGCATTAATTATCTTGCTTTTCACATGAAATTCAAAACCAACACAAATAAATGCTATTTGTTCTCTCTTTATAATTTTTTTTCTTGATTTTCCCGCGAGCCAAACAGAAAAGAAAGCTCAAATTCCTACAATAAGAAACAGATCCACTAATAATGACATGTATGAAGTTTTATGCAGGGTGTTGAACAAATCCTGAATCCAACGGCAAAAACCAATAACCTAGCAATTGAGAATTAAGATAAAGATGGATTGAAGACGAGTCAACTCACCTGGTTGAAATCCATTTTGTTGTTTTAGGGGGGATTTAATGGCAAAGTTTCAAGCTTAGAGCTTTTTTGTGTGATATATGTGGATAAGCTAAATAAAGCTTTTCTCTTTCATCTGGTAATTCTGTTGCTAATGAGAGCTATTGAGAGAGAGAGGCAGAGAGCCTTTTTCTCATGAGCTGCCTTATATTCCTCGTAGATCCAATATTGGTGATTTTTTTTTTTGATAAATATTGGTGATTTTTTATATTTATGAATGAGTCCGTTTCAAGTTTGAATATTTTTTTCGTTTTCATCTTTCTGTATCTATTTATTTTGCCCATTTAGTAAACGCTTTTTTTTTAAAAAAAAAAAAAAGAGAGAGAGAGAAAGAAAATCTCTATGGGCCAAACTGAATTTGTCCCAATCCATAATGTATGGCTTTGAAATGAATGGAATAAGCAACTCCAAAACAGGACTTGAATAAACAAACGAAGCAAAGAACAGGTTTTGAAACTTGAAAGGCCTATCGGCCATATTGAAATTGGGCCATATTGAAATCAACTCCCATTTAAATCCAGTAAATAATGGAGGAAATGGAATTCAATGGATTGGTCTTTTGGGCAACCCAAAAAATGGAGGCAAATTGGAATTAGGGAGCTTTGCAATTGCAGTGTCGTTTTCTTTTCCTTTTCTTCTGGGCAACGCTAAGGAGAGGTGGCAATGCTGTTGGTGAATGAGAGGCTGCGGAAGTAACCAAGGTGAGGTGGGGTCATTATCTTATCCCTAATAGTTGGAATTGAGAGGGAGCCAAGAAAAAAGAGAGATGGGCAGAGCCAGAATCTTTCAAATTTTCTGTTTCAAGAAACCCTCAAGGGAAAGAGGATAGCGAAGAAGCATCCTCATGGCTAGACTGGTGGCAGTCCAGCAGCAAACTCAGCCCTCTTTCTCTCTTCTCCCTTCTTCTTTTTCTGACTTCAATGGCACCAGACTTCACACTCAAATCCAGGTTTTCTTTCTATTTTACTTAGATTGCCATTTTTTAATGAAACTAATTACGTTACTATAAAAGAACTGATCTTTTTCAACAATGGTTAATGGGTTTGCTTCTTCTATCATCCACTTATAGAAGTGTTTATTATTTGGCTAAGTTCTCTTTGTCTCCGTCTGCTCTGCCTTTGATTGATCAACCCATGTCTATATTTCTAAGCCTATGCAGTGTAGAAGAAAGGTATGGCAGACAAAGGGAGCACTGCAGGTTACAGCATTAAGTTCTAAGAATATTCTTATAATGGGAGGTACTCGATTCATTGGTGTGTTTTTGTCTAGACTTCTTGTCAAAGAGGGTCATCAGGTATTATCCATCTCTTTTGAGTTTTGGGTTTCTTCATGTTTTGCATTTCACCTTCATTTTCCAGAGTTCTTTAACTATGAGGATCTCCGATATCATAAGGGGTATATTTTTGTAATCTTTGCAGGTGACCTTGTTTACTAGAGGAAAGGCACCAATTACCCAACAATTGCCAGGTGAATCAGACCAGGATTACGCTGATTTTTCTTCCAAGGTATTATTACAAAGGCATGAAAGCCCATGATGAAATAGTGTCCTGAATTTCTTTTATATGGCATTTTTTTTTTAATGAGGAAATGAATTAGAGTGGTAGTAGTAGATTAATTTTGCAATTGAACATGATTTGCTAGATCTTGCATTTGAAAGGAGACAGGAAGGACTTTGAATTTGTGAAATCCAGTCTCTCGGCTAAAGGCTTTGATGTCGTATATGATATAAATGGTATGCACTATGCAGTCTTATTTCTGTGCCCTTTCTTTAATTCGCTCCATTTAACTAGGGTACAGTTATTTAATTGTTTGTCCCAAATACTGATTTCCCTCCACCCTCTCCTTTTTGATATATTTTTAGGACGCGAGGCAGTTGAAGTTGAGCCTATATTGGACGCTTTACCAAAACTAGAACAGTAAGCTCTGAACAGTCCGTTGATGATGGTGTATACGTTTGTCTTAGCTGTATATAATATTTTCGCAAGGATTTCTTGTTAGTCATTCGGTCTTATGTTACTGTTTTTGAGTTTCATTATCAGTTTAATTTTTATTGTAATTCATTTCAATTTATCAAATTTAGAAAATTTTCAATACTTCTCATTACTAAATTATGTATGTCACATCCCATTAGTTGATATAGATGATCCTGACTGGAAATTTAAAAGTGTAGTCAGACTTATAATGTTTAAGCTGCACTGCATTTTGGGTTCTCTGCTGAAAGTCCACAATGAAAATTCATATGAAGTGTAATTTTATAAACAAGTCTTTGCTCTATTTTATCTAAAACTCATGCACAGTGGAGAAACCATAATAAGTTATAAGTTCGGAAATGAGGAAACATATTATTTTTCAATTCAAGCTTGTATAAATTGTTCAGCAGATACTGCCATTTGAACATCTATAGGCTAGAAGTCTGGATCATTGACTTGGGACATGGATAAATATAATTGGAAATTTTCAAATTACAATCATGGTTGAGCTCAAGACATAGTCTAGAGACTGATATTCCAAATAGGAAGAAAATTCTGGTAGGTTTCAGAACTCATCTTTACAAGTTACATTGGAGTTATAGTAAACCATAAAGTCTCTTGTCTTTGTTTATTGTCGTCTATAGAAAATCTAAAGAGCTCCAAATTCTCAGGTTCATATACTGCTCATCAGCTGGAGTTTACCTCAAATCTGATCTTTTACCACACTGTGAGGTAGGTTGATATCATTCTTTTCTAACTGAAATTTGATCCTCATGCGACATGATAATGAATAAAGACAAGGGCAAATATGGTGTCTAAAAACAGCAAGCTTTTTGATATTAGAACAAAAGCAATTCTGACAATAAGTCTTATAAATTTTTCAAAGACTTTCCAAAGGCCAGAAAAGGCTTCATTCGGTAAGCTTGCTTTTTTGGTTTTTTCCTTTTGCGTTCATGAAAGCAAGCTTATCAAATGAACCCTAAAGAGAGATTGTCTAAAGAATCTAAAAAAAATATAAATATTGATTTTATAACTTGGATTGGATTGTATCCTTGATTTTTTTAAACAGCCCCGAGTACCTTTCTTAGGGTATATTTTCCTTCCTATTTAATAACAAGCTTCAAATTGATGAGAATACTCCATGGCTTATGACATTATTTAATTGTTTAAACAATTTAAACTTAGCCTGGCTTGAGTAGCTTGAATTTCTTTTTTGGTTTACATAATTTTTGCTTTTTTTTAAAATCAAATTATTCTCTCCTCATTGAACATTTATAATGTAAAATTTTTCATTAAAATCCTTTGTTATCTCTCTTTTAACTAGTTGTTGTCTGGTTATAGACAGATGCAGTTGATCCAAAGAGCAGGCACAAGGGAAAGCTCGAGACAGAGAACTTATTCGAATCAAAAGGTGTTAACTGGACTTCTATAAGGCCAGTCTACATCTATGGGCCCTTAAACTACAACCCTGTTGAAGAATGGTTCTTTCACCGGTTGAAAGCGGGTCGCCCAATTCCAATTCCCAACTCAGGAGTGCAAATAACGCAACTTGGTCATGTAAAGGTGCGAGAATTTTCAATCCCAACAGTCACTTGGACTGAAAGCAGATCTCAGTGGAGTGATATTCAATCAAGTCGGATTGTTAGAATTGAGATCCTTTTAGGAGTTACTATATGTAAATTTCTAGTTTGTTTTTGCTTCAACCAATTTTGAGTAATTATTTTTAGTAGCAGGCATCACTTGCTTTGACGACACTATTCCCTTTTTGTGAAACGTTCCCTTTGGTTTTTTTTTCATAATATAATTACAAGTTTTTGAAGCATTATGGTTCAACAATTTCAGGATTTGGCAAAGGCTTTCATTCAGGTTCTTGGTAATGAAAAAGCAGGCAAACAAGTATTCAACATATCAGGCGAAAAGTATGTCACCTTTGATGGATTAGCAAGGGCATGTGCAAAGGTAATTGTTGATAATATATTGCTGAATATATGTCAAAAGTAGAGTTCCCTGAGGATTAATTTTTCAAATCTACTCTCCCTTTTCTCTCAGGCTGCTGGTTTTCCTGAACCTGAGATCATTCACTATAACCCCAAGGAATTTAACTTTGGGAAAAAGAAGGCATTTCCATTCCGTGACCAGGTAAATGCTGACAGAAATTGCCATGGTCATAGTTAATTTTGATGAAAATTGATTACTCAAAAGAGATGCTGAATATTGTCCGTAGTTTCCATTCAATATGAAGTAGTGAAATCTTCTCCATCAAAATTCCGATAATGAGACAAAATTTGCCTTTTAAAAATGATTTTGCCAGCCTAGTCAAATTGTTCATTTACTTATGGAATAATCATTTTGCTATGTAATGCAGCATTTCTTTGCATCCATTGAAAAGGCAAAGCATGTGCTCGGATGGAAACCTGAATTTGACCTGGTGGAAGGCCTTGCAGATTCTTACAATCTAGACTTTGGTAGAGGAACTTACAGGAAAGAGGCTGATTTCTCCACGGATGACCTGATTCTTGGCAAGAGTCTTGTTCTCCAGGCCTAGACTATTCAATGTCTTTGCTGTAGATTTTGTCCCTTTTTTTCTCCACATATCCTTTTCTTTTATTCCCCCCCCGTATTTCCACTCAAGTGTAGCAGTAATTTACCAAATTCAGGATAATAACCTCTTCAATATTTTGAAATCTACGTGTTGTCCACAGGCTTTTTATCCATAAAAATAATCTGCATCAACGGTCAACTGAAATTGAGATTGTTATTTAGTAGTGTGAATAGTGTTACTAGAGTCTTTGTCTGAGAATATTCAATGTTTGAATATTCAAAAAAAGATTATCCTATTTACTGTCATAAATTTAAACAAGCAGCTGGGAATTAGCAGGGAATTTGCCTTGCAGAAAGGAAAGATAGATATATTTTGACTAATTCCTAACCATTAAGCTATGACCAATCAAACAAAACTTGGCAGTGTCAATCCAGCAACCTATCAAATATCATTTTGTCACAAAATCCTGAGCAAATCTACACGATAGTAGCAGTTGGAATTCAATACTCTCTTAACACAAATACATGGTTACAGATCAATCCAAGTGGTTTCACTTAATTATAGTTTATTGTATTATTTAATTCCAGAAAAGTTGAAATATTATCACTATATCAACAGTATTACGTAGGAAATAAAGGTTTCCCACTGGTCAGCCTCATACAGCAAATGGAAAATAAGCAATGCATACTCAAGACATTTATACATCAACAGCTAAACCAAACATCATTATATAATATATATATTTATATATTTAAATCACATATATATGATGAAACTTAAACCATTGTTATCATTAGCATTATTTTTTTTCCATCAGTGTTCTTGATGTTTCAGAGTAAGAAATATTGACACCTAGGTAAGTGATGAGATTAGATTGAATTTAGGATAACTAAACCACCATTCCACCACGTCAAATGGTGAATTTAGGTTAGATCAAATATGTATTTAGATCTATTTCTTATTCTTAGGGAAAATCATATCTCAATAAATATTTTGTTTATTGATCCCTTTTATTCATCAAATACCCTTTAAAGTTTTTTGAATATAAAATTTCTTTTAAAAGTTTTTTTTCAAAAGAGACATCCTTAAACATATACTAATAAAATCAAATTACACTAAAAAAAATCATTTTGAAATAAATATTCAATAACCAAAAGGATTATTAGGATTCAAACAAATATTTTTCATACAATAGATCATTGATCTATTAAAACTATAAACACAACCATTTATGAGTAACAATTAACTTTTCAATAATTCTCATACATAAAACACAATAATATCAATGGAATATATATTTCAAAATGGTTTATTATTGTCCATAAAATGAGAATCAGGGAAGGACGTAAATGGTGCCCTAAGTGGGGGGAAAATCTAATTAAATTAAAAAAAAAATTATTTAATTTATCAATCAAATTTTTAAAGAGAGAAATTTTTTCGCTCATTCAAACTTAATTTTTTATATAATTTTTTTTAATTTATTTATAATTAATTTTTTAATTTCGTAAATACACAAGTAAATGAAAGTATTCTTAGGATACAAAATATATATGTTGACAAATATTAGTAAAATCGAAATATATATATATTATCTTTAGTAAATGTAGTACAAAGTTCAAAACATTATCCAAACTAAATGTCGGTCCACAATAAAGTCCCAACGACCATATTTTATAATAAAAATTATTTTCATTTCTTTATCCTCTTGATATATGTGAAATTATTATTAAATAATAGGTTCCCATTTTGGACCAACTAACAAAACTATAAATGTGGAAAAAAGAGCAACGAACCGGTGCGAATTCACGTGGCATATCACCGTCCCCTAAATCAGATACTGCCACTTGTGCTATAATAGTAACCCATGCAAGCGACACGTATTAGATATTTGTGGACCACATCTCACGCTCCCTAAACTTGGGAGTAAAATAACCAACGTGTATATGCTTGCCACGTTTCCCGTAAATAACGTACGTGCCAATTTCTTTGTGGACCCTCGTAATTTATTTCAATCGACAGACTACTATGAGATTGCCATGTGGCGCAAATTTGCTTGCGTGGCTTCAGTCCGTATGACTTTCGTGTATAGTTACTAGAAGGTGCTGTACTAGTACTATAGGCCCCCCTGTTAACGGTCCATGCCTTGACAATTTGAAACAAATTAAATTCTTTTCTATATGGTTTAACTATTAAGAGTCAATTGATAGATTTTTAATTCCTAAAAAAATTAGATAAATTTATTTAAAAAAAAAAAAAAACACAACAGGTTATATGTGTCGGGTGTTTAAATTATTGTTATTTAAAAACTTTAATTTTAAGTTTTTTTCAACAAATGAAAACTAATTTAAATTTAAACAATATTATTTTTATAAAAAATTATTAAATTAAGAAAAAAATATTTTTAAATTAATAATAATAATAAATAATTATTAAACTATTATAAATAAAACTTAGAAAAATAATAATTTTATAATAAAATAATTAATGGTAAATTTTAACTTCTAATTTCATTATTTTTATAATTTATATTATAATTAAAATATATAATAATACTAAAAATAAATTATACTGTTAATTATTATTTCATATTTAAATAATAATAATTAAAAAAATTTTATTAAATAATTATATTTTTATTACATTCACAATAATTATCAACTATCAAAAATAACTAATTAAATAATTATATACATTTTTATTTCAACTATGTCCATATTTTTAAATGCATTTTTTTTCTTGTTTTTTAATTTTCTTCTTTATTTTATTAAAAAAATATTATGTAATATTTCTTAGATCAATTTTCATGTTTATCCTTTTTTAAAAAATTAATTTCAACTGAACGTTAATTTAGGGGTTTGAATAGAATAGTGAGCCCAAAAGGATCTTATGGTATATTCTTCGGATAAAATATTCTGTACCAATTTCTTTGTGGACCCTCGTAATTTATTTCAAATTTTTATTCTCCTTGGTATTCTTTCAAAAAAGATGACAGACTGCTATGAGATCACCATGTGGCAGAATTTGCTTACGTGGCTTCAATCTGTATGACTTTATTGTATAGTTACTAGAAGGTGCTGTAATAGTACTATAGGGCTCCTGTTGACAGTCCTTGCCTTGACATTGGGTAACAAATTAATTAATTTTTTTTTTTTTTTATATATAATGGATATTTAGTTTAACTATTAATTCCTAAATATTAGATAAAAAAGAAAAATAAACAGTTAAATTAAACATCTCCTTACATTTTTACTTTAAGTATTGCCTTTTTTTTCAAATACAAATTGTTTTTTATTCTTTTTTATCAAAAAATAAATCTATTTTATTTTCATAAAAATTAAAAAAGTGATTAATTTAATTAAAATAATAATTTTTATTTTATATTTTCTACAAATACTTTTTATTTATATTAATAAATAATTAACTTTAAAATAATTATTAATTAATTTTTTAATATTAATTTTACATACCAATAAAATTTTTATTAATAATAAAATTTCATTTAAAACTAAATCTAATTATCTATAAAATTTTATTTTTCAAATTTCTAAATCCTATTAAAATTTTTAAATTTTGAAAAGTCCATAAAATCAATAGGCTAATAAATTAAATATTTTATCAAAATTAATATGCATCATTATTTTTTAGTAAAAAATTCATATTTTTAGCATTTATATTTTATTTAGTTCGATAAAATTAATTAATTATTTATTAATAAAAATATAATATGATAAAATATTAAATAAATATATATTAATAAATTAACATATTAACTATTTAAAAAAAATGAATTAAAATATCAGATGAAAAAAAACAGAAAAATAAGATTATTTTTTTTTTTGAGGGGGAAAATAATATTTTTCTTTATTTTATTAAAAAAATATATTATGAAATATTCTTTGATCAACTTTCATGTTTATTATTTTTAAAAAATTTAATTCCAACTGAAACGTTAATTTAGGGTTTATAGAATAGGTGGGCCCAAAAGGTTCTTTTGGTATATTCTGTGGATAAAATACTATCGGCGATTTCTTGCACCGTCCAATGCTAGGATTCTCTCTTAACCGTCGGATCTCAGTTTGTCGACACACGTAAAACCCGATTTCAAAATGGAAACAAATAAAATAACACCCGATTCCACGTTAAAGATCTGTTTCCTAAGGAAATAAAATAAAGATTTCTTTTATTTACCATATATTTTGGACCCACCATAATTAAATTAAGCACCTCATAAATCCTATATATATCCCCCACCCCATCAACTCAACCATCATCAAAACTTGAAGCAATCTTTCATATTTTCTCTCTTGCCAAATACTTCAATTACTTACGTACTCAATTATTCTCTTCTTTTTCTTTCCAAAACCATTTTCATTCCTTCTGCCAATATTTGTGACTAAAATTACTCTGTTTTCTTGTTTGTTTAAACAAAAGAATATTTCTGATAATTGTATCATTCATTATGGCTCCTGATCTCACCACCGCTACCCTTGCCAACAAGACTAACACTCTGGTTAAGCAAGCTAGCATATCTAGCTGTGCTTATGTGACATTCTTGGCTGGTGATGGAGATTATTGGAAAGGTGTTGTGGGTTTAGCCAAGGGTTTAAGGAAGGTAAATAGCAAATACCCATTAGTGGTGGCTCTCTTGCCTGATGTTCCAGAGGATCACAGGAAAATATTGATCTCTCAGGGCTGCATAGTCAGAGAAATTGAGCCTGTTCATCCACCTGAGAACCAAACCCAGTTTGCTATGGCTTATTATGTTATCAATTACTCCAAGCTTCGTATATGGGAGGTATGTGTTTGTTATATCTGTCTGTACTGTTTTTTTCAATTCCTTGGGAGTTTGAATCACAATTAAATTTTGAAAGTTTATATGGGTTTTTAATTTGGTTGCAGTTTGTGGAGTATAGTAAGATGATATATCTGGATGGTGATATCCAAGTATTTGAGAATATTGATCATCTCTTTGATTTGGAAGATGGGTACTTTTATGCTGTGATGGATTGTTTTTGTGAGAAGACATGGAGTCACTCTCCACAGCACAAAATTGGCTACTGCCAACAGTGTCCTGATAGAGTTAAGTGGCCTGCTGAAATGGGTCCTAAGCCTGCTCTCTACTTCAATGCTGGAATGTTTGTTTTCGAGCCTAATTTATCCACATATGATGATCTTCTGAACACAGTCAAAATCACCCCACCTACCCTATTTGCTGAACAGGTAAAATACAAAATTTTACATGGATTTTTGGGTCTTTAAACATTAATTATCGGTTACTTAAACTCATTTTTATACTAAATTATTCCTTGAATTTTTTTTCAGGATTTCTTGAACATGTTCTTTAAGGACATTTACAGGCCAATTCCTCCAATTTACAATCTCGTTTTGGCCTTGCTTTGGCGCCACCCTGAGAACATTGAATGTGACAAGGTCAAGGTTGCTCACTATTGTGCTGCTGTAAGTATCTAAAGAAACTAATGTTCTTATCTTTATAAATAAATTAGTCTAAGATTCTAATAATTGTGTGATAAAATTGTTTTTTAGGGTTCAAAACCTTGGAGGTATACTGGGAAAGAAGAGAATATGGACAGAGAAGACATAAAGATACTAATCAAGAAATGGTGGGACATTTATGAAGATGAAACTTTGGACTACAAGAATACTGTGGCTGCCGCTGAAAGAGAAGAAAGTGGTCGGCAGCCATTTCTGGTGGCACTGTCGGAGGCTGGCGTTGTTCACTATATTAACGCCCCATCTGCTGCTTAATGGCTGTGGATAATCTATCAAGTATAAGGAGACGTAAAGGTTTCTTTTGATTTAGGTCACAGAGACTTTTATTTTATTTTGGGTTGTCACTCCATGTATTAAATTGGAGTAAGGTTTATATATATTTTCTGCAGTGTGAGGACCTTTTATCCCTCTCCTTGGTATATATCTTTATCAATGAATTGTTTTAAAATTAATATATTAATTAAACAGTGTGTTTCCATTGCAATCTCTTCTCTCTTCTCTCTTTCTATGGAATTGATCCCAACTGAACATTTATATATATGCATCAAGTTTTCATCTCTCTCTATTATTTATTTTTTCCCAATTGAAAAGATGCATCAAGCTTTCATCAAATACCAACTAGCAAAACAGAAAAAATAAATAATACTTCCTCTATTCACAAGAAATAACTATTAATTAATGTCTATAATAACAAGCAGAATATGTTTAATTTGGTTCTGAAAATAACATCATATATATATCACATTAAAAGCAAAATAAATAAATAAAAAGTGATGGTTTTCTATTAAGAGGCCGCTAACAGATCAAGTCGAGAAACATAGATTTTGAATTATTTGGAGTATCGTCTTATTTTAAACCATTTTGAGTATGTTTTAAATAATCAAAGAAACAATATAACAGAATAAAACAATTTGGTGTTATACCGAAAGAAATGTTTAACATCTAAAGATACTTTGCATCTTCATTTTCTTATATTCATCTTTTCCGATTTGAATTGCTATTTTTTGAAATATAAATATATATATAGAGAGAGAGAGAGATAATCCTTTCAATTTAAAACTTTTTAACTTTTTTCTGAGTTTACATATTTTTTAAGGTTATAAATATTTCTTCAACCATTTTGCTTCCAAATTTACATACTAATTTGGTTCTTTTATCTTTATTCTCAAATTTTTTTTTTTTTAATCTTATTTGCATGGAGTCGGTCTTCTTATTTCATGTTCAGATGATCTGATTTTGGTTTAAAGTACCGAAAACCCCAATCAATATATTTAAAAAAAAAAAAAAAACTTTCCTCTTTGTAGCAACAACATATTATTTATTTCCGATTGCAACTCCAATAAATCTGGTTGCAGTGAATAATTTATTAAAAATAAGCCAAGTTTCCGTCGTCCACAGGCTTAATAACAATATTTTGGACCCATAATTAAACGTTTAGTCCTTTTAATTGCAAGTAGTGAAATGAATAACCAAATCCAGCCCATATGGAATAGGATCCAAACCCACAATTTTATGGTTTTTCCATTTTTTATTTCTTCAGAGGAAAAAAAATTAGAGGGAACTTGGATGGGCATATGATGGTGATGATGAGTGATGACATCAAATTTTTTCAGATTTTTGTAGTTGCCTTATTCTAGATCTGAAAATTCACCTCTTCTTATAGAGAAAGAACAGCCTAAGATATGAAGCATGGAAGATGCAGAAACAAATGGTATATGACCCGGGCAAAGCTTGTACTTATCGTTATGGTCCTTCCGGTGAAATTATTTATCGCCACAGACATTCGAGTAATACAGTTCTTTTTAATCATTATCTTTGACAGTTGCTGAGACCTTTAGTCGTTATTAACAAAGCTTTTTATTAGTCATTATAATCATTATTTGACCGAAGCTAAACCAAGCATTAAAATAGGCCTCAGAACCCTCAATAGTCCAATCCACAACCAACCAGTAGAGTAAAATAGTACAAAAAATGCCAAGTTTCACAACAATGTGACCATCATGCAATGAATGCTCATCATATGAAAAGTTACATAAATTCCCGTTGGAAGTTTATTAAGGCGCATATGAATTGTGAATCATGAATTATTAAAAATCTACACAGAATAATTTGCCAATTTCTATTGCGGTATCAATATCTAAGACATACATCATCTAAAAAATTACAGGATAAGAAATCCAGAGACACCAAATAACCAATTTGAAGCAGAGTCCCATAAAGTTGCAGAGAACTGGCACCATCGCCTATGCCTGCAACAATCAGAAAATCAAGGTCAAACTAGACACTTAATATAAATCACATTTATTCCAATTAATTCACTCAGATCTTACCTTGTTAGCAATGTTATTAGACAGCCAGTCCAGTCCTTCATAAAGCCCTTCACCTGAAGTGGCACATGTGCTCTGGATATACCTGCAAGAAACACATATCATCAGTGTTGGTTTTTCCACAAATAGGTTGCATCATGTACTATTTATCAAAAAGATGAAAAGCAGGGGGTCATTGGTCAAAAATACCAATGGCGTTGACGAAGTGAGTGAAGGCCAAGCTTATCAGTAATCTCAGCAGCATTCATAGCATTTGGAAGATCTTGCTTGTTAGCAAACACAAGCAGCACAGCATCCCTCAACTCATCCTATGCATAAAACAGTACAATTTAATGCTCACAATCAAACATAATTTGGCACAGGAAACCACTAATGAATTTGCTAATAAAACCTAGCATTGGTTATGGGAAAATACTTTATACAGAACATTTTAAGCAGCAAATAATTTTCAAGATTTCAACAAAATCTAGTCCATACCTCATTCAACATGCGATGCAGCTCATCTCGAGCCTCAACTATACGGTCACGGTCATTGCTATCAACCACAAATATCAGTCCTTGAGTGTTTTGGAAGTAATGTCTCCATAGAGGTCGAATCTGTCCATACAAGAAACAACAGACTGGCAATTAACAGGTGTTTCAAAAAGTTTTGCATAAATACAACAAATATAAACTATTAGCATTCTCACGAGATCCCATGTAAAAGTAACAGCTAAAATAACTAGGGAATTTGATATCAGTTAACACAAGAGTACACACTAGATCATCCATGTTCATACCACTTCTTAAGAAGCATATCATATGTATAGACCATGCAGTACATAAGCACAAGGAAAACAGATGAATGTGTGCACATGATGCATGGCAGTGTGGATAAACTTCATCCTACACTTTGAAGTTAAAAACTAAATAACATAGGAATCAACATATTGCAAACAGAAGAACAATAAACAGGCAGAAGAAACCCCTAAGAAACATGCATTATCAATGATTCAAACCAACACCATGCAATTGTCTGCCCCAACACAGATAGCCTTTCCTCATTCAAACCAAGGAAAAACTTGAAAGACACGACAGCACAAGTCAATTTAGCTTATGTTTTTGTTGCGTGCTGATAAAAAAAATTAAACAGCACAAGATTTTCCATAAGCAAATATTACCAACAAGTGCAATTTATAGATGATAAAGGTTAGCACGATCATAATGTATAAAATTTCTGCCACACAACTAATAGCTATTTCTCACAGAGAAAGGAAAACCAAAAACATTGAGTGGCTAAAACAATTGTAGCTTATGAATTTGTTATGTGCTAATGGAAAATAACTAATTAGCACAAGACCGTCCATAAGCACAAATGAAACGCAAATGTTATAGCAGCTGACCAAACACATTATGGGTTCATGCTGCATTAAGTTTTCTCAATGACCATGCAAACATTTACAAGATGTAACTGCTATTCTGACATACCTTATCTTGACCACCAACATCCCAGACAGTGAAGCTAATGTTCTTATACTCCACGGTCTCAACATTAAATCCTGAGGTACAGGAAAAAAAGAAACATCACTCAACCAATCAACACAACAAAATTGTAATAAATCCACAAAGTAATACGGTTACAATATAGAGGAATACGGTAATTGTAAAATGGCTATTAAGAATCTGAACAAAACACACCAATTGTAGGAATAGTCGTGACAATCTCTCCAAGCTTGAGCTTGTACAAGATGGTGGTCTTACCAGCTGCATCAAGACCCACCATAAGAATTCGCATCTCCTTCTTGGCAAAAAGCCTACTGAAAAGCTTAGTGAACGAAAGCCCCATCTTTTTATCTCAGCTGAATTCAAAATGCCAAGTCAGAAATCTCTAGTACAAGCAATCAACCAAAATCAGAAATAAAAATAAACTCGAGTATCTTTCAAAATCTTGTCATGTAAATGCAGAATATAAACGAGATCTGAAGACCCATTTTGATAAAATGACAAGCAAAAACAGTACATGAAGATGCAATCTAAGGAGTGGCTTCTAACATTCCTCGTAACATGTATGGTTCTTATACTTGGATAGTTGATGCAAAAGTAAGGGCAAATAACCACAAAACCATTGTATTTCTTCTTCTTACTTACAAGACGAGAGCTTTCTTTTAACAAAACCAACATTTAGCAGATGCATCAACTCATTTTAATCAACAAAATCACACATAAACAAACAAATCCTAGATACATCAGATCTATGGAAAACACGAAGAAATCAATATAAATCAAGAGCTAAAAAAGGCTAAAATGAGCCAAACAAAGACATCATAAAAAATAAAAGATGAATAATCAGATTATCAGATCCAGATCTAAATCCGGATCTACAAAATCAACCACAAATAATCCAGATAAATAAACCTACAGATGTTAAGAGAAATGGAGAGAAAGAGAGAACTTACAGAAACCTAGAGGAGCACAATCGAGATCGGGGACGGTAAATCAATTGGAGGCCATATCGTTGATATTTAACTGAATATGACATAACGGCTGCTTACACGACGTTAATTATTTAACGATTTCTTAGGATATGTGAGAGCGTATTTGGGCTGGTTGAGCTTGAATAATTTATTATGGACCAAACAACTGGAATCATCACCACCCTTCAACTTGAACCTTTTTTTTTTTCATTACATACTTCTAATTTTTCTTAATTAATTTATTAAGGTGAACCTATTTACATATGGTGGGTAGCTATGTTGTGAAATTTATTCTTTAATTTCCCTTTTTTTTTTTAAGATGGAGACCAATAAAAATTACGTTTTTTTTATTTATATTTTTATATTTTTATATTTTTTTTATTTAATTTTGATAAGTAATTTATTTTTAAGTGCTATTTAAGATATTATATTAATATTTATTTATTTTTTTATTTAAATTAATTTAAATTTATTTTTCTTATTTATGTAAATATAATGATTTGTTTTCTTTTGGGAATCAATTATCATACTAAACTACTGATATTTTCTGAAAGCTATTTTCTATATATAATCATTTAAATTTTAGAATTGATGCAGTTTTTTATTGAACTAAAATAATATTTTTATATGAAAGTTGTTTCTTTTAATTTTCGAAATTTTTTGAATCAATCAATTTTGATATCTATTAATATGGTATTTATCTAAAATTAACATACTTTTAAAAAAACTTCCACTACATCAAGTATAAAATTGAAAAATAAATCCTTTGTTCCAATATCCAGCATAATAAAATAAGAAAAAAATTATATATTTTCTTTAATTTTTGTTTTTTTACACTTACATTGTCATATATAATCTATTTTTAAAGAAATTATTATGAAGGATGAGAATATACTCTTCTTACTCACATAAAACTGAACTCATATTTAATTATATTTTATATAAATATGAGGAGCCTGCTTCCATTCTGCATAATAATTTCTTCTATTTTTATTAAAACTTTCAAGTTTCATCTAACTAACAAGAATATTCTTATACTCAATGTAATACAAGAATATCTCAATTTTTTAAAAAAATATATAAATAAATATTATTATGCTCATAAAATAGAAAAAGATTAATATAATACATTAATCATGAATTTATGCTCTACGAAATAGTCATTCAATTTAATACATTCTACGATTGAATTATTATAATGTATGCTATAAGCTGATGTTATCCAAAATAATATTTATTTCTTATACATATATGGATGATTTTAATCATTTGTTGTTCATTTTACAAGTAGATAGAAAGGTATCAAGGATTATTATTCCTCAAATAGTGAAAGCTCTTCGCTTAATTGAATATGATCTTTTATTGGCACTTTAATTTGTGTTAGTGGCTATTCCCTGGCGAATCTGTGATGAAGAATAGCATATTGCTAGTGGAAGAATATGTGATCCTGGCCAAATCTATTGCTCTGTTGTCTAGATTCCAAAAATCAACTCACGAAATGATCTTACCTCTAATAAATTGGACTGATAATTAATTAAGTTTAGGATGATGAAGAAAACTAAGTATCAAACATTACTCTTGAAATAGGGTTCAGAAAATTCAGTCTTTAAAACTACCCTCAAATACACCCCTCAAGGCAGTACTGAATTATCAAAGTCAATTAAGGACTAAAAATCGAATTTAGGGTTCTTAGAAGATAATATAATATTTGACTCGAATGGAAAAGTGCTACGATCTAAATATAAAATTGGTGCCATTTGAATTTGAAACAGGCAGCTGCATTTCAACATCTCCTTTCTCTTCCTTCCCACCTTGCTTCCTTGCTTCTATCTCTTCAATAGCTTTCTCCTTCACTTCCTTGTCTTTCCCCCAAAGAACTGCATAAAGGCCTCCCACGATCAACATTGATCCCACAGCACTGAATCAAAAAACATATAAATCAGTCCTTGTTATATGTAAGTTTTAATAACAAATGCACAAGTAAAATTGATTTGACATTAAAGTTGAAATTGTTTTTGCCAAAAAAATTGTCATTTTAGATATTAATGAAAAAACAGTTTAGGAATGTTCTTTTAAATGTTTTGAAATTTTTTTGATAATTTAGTAACATATAAAATTCTTTTTAAAAAATAAATTTTACCCATTTTAGTCAATATATTCAACATAATATTTTTCAAATTAAGCAGCACAAACATTAATATCAAACATACGTTCCCACATATAATTTTTCACGAAGCAGGGCCCAACTCAGAATAGCAACAATAACCAACAACAAGGGGCTGAAAACTGAGGCATAGAGTGCTCCTTTCTTTTGAATACTCCATGAAGTAAGTGAAAATGCTAGAGCAGAACATACAATAGCCTGCAATTATTTTATGATTTATATAAATTAAAGTAACAAAAAACTCAACTCAAAATAATTAACATATAATTGACATTAACTTATTAATTAAGCAAATTAAATCAAACATACTGCATAAAGAGCTGCAATAAGCCGGCCCGGAGAGTTCAGTGACCACTCGGATGCTTCATGATTAGCACCAAAGCCAATAAGCACACACTGAATACTGCCCATGAAACACATTATTAATGTGCTTGTGTAAGGAGCTGGAAAATTCTCACTTACTTTAGCCTGAAAAAAAAATTATCAAACAAATAATTAAAAAATTAAGAAGTTAATTAATTATTTAGAGACTAAAATATGTTTTACTTAATTACCTGGAGTGTAAACCAAATAGCCCAACAAACAGCACTGGCCATTATAAATAAAGGGCCTAAAATGAAGTTTGATTTTGCAGCATCAGATTTATTGGTTCCTGTATCATCTGCATATTTCCAGTGAATGCTAGATTCACCTATATTAATGATTGGTCCATGGTAAAATGACAACAACATGGCTCCTCCTACACAAATTATTGTCCCAAACAACTTAGCTTGCCCTGATATCTTCTTGATTCCCACAGACTCTTGTCTGGAAAAACATTATAATGATAATAACGAATTAAATCATACACTAAATATTTGCAATTGTTTAATATCAGATTTTGAAACATAACATCTTAGCCAAAGAAATAGCAAAATGAATCTAATTCAGTACCTGAGAAGCACTGCAAGTATAAAAGTAACAGCAGGGAGTATATTGGTTAGTGCACATCCAATTGTTGGGGTGGAATTTTCTAGTCCAATAAAGTAAAAAACTTGGTTTCCAGTTACCCTGCATTGTTCCACATACATTAATTTTCATATTAAACTGAGCTTATAGGTTTTTATTTTTTATTATAAGATTTCAATTAGGGTTTCATACCCTCTAATTTTGACTTTCAAAACGATTCTGATATTATCAAGTAACAAGAAAATCTCTCCTATCTTACAGGAATTTCTTTATATAAAGTAAATATTTGACTAAAAATATTAATCATTCTTGATTTCAAAGCAGTGAAGATAACTGAGAACTATATATATAATATGGTTTACCCAGTAAGTGAACATATGAAGATCTGGAAGAGCAGGTGCTTGTTAATCTTAGGTCTTGTTTTCCTACACCAAAATAACCAAATTAACATAAATTTTATATATTCATTATATATCTCCTATAATTATGAGATAAAACCTTTTATTAATAAACATGAAATTGCAAAAAAAAAAAAAAAATCCCATCAAAGGAAATATGATTCCACGAGTATATACAGAGTCAGAAACTTTCAAGAAAATATTTTTATGTGAAAAGAAATCAAGAAAAGAAGCCTTTTTGACCCCTGACCCTGAGCTAGCTAGGCTTAGCTAGCCAAAGGAGGTACCATTTTTTACAGGCATTAATTTTTAAGTGCCAGAAGGGAATGGACATTAGGCAGCCATGATTGGCCTTGGCCCTTGAGTATCAGCTGCATAAATACGGAGTAAAATCTTTTCAGTAGCTAACCATCACACAGCTTTTTGTTATTAATTACGAAGGTCTCTAAGAAGTGCATTTAATTAATGAAAATTTATTGGAGCATACATTTTTTTATTTATATTAAAATAAATTTATATATAATTAAAATAAAAATATATTTGTACGTATGAATTTATTTAGCAGTGGAGTTCTACCTAATAACTTTGTCAGCTTTTCTTTTTGGGGACAGAAGTTAATTAATTCCACGTTCAAATATTTCATAAGCTTTTTATTTCCTCTGCAGGAACAGTGAAACACCAAACAAATAAAAAAATAAAATAAAATACTATATAATTTAATTTAATTTTTGTTTAGTCAAGGAAAATGAAAAAAATATTAACATGTATTGAATCTTGAATTTGTTTAATTACTTTAAAAACAAAAAGAGAATATAAGATAATTCCCAATCTGGATTCAAGATAACTCCCAATATGCTAATGGGTTGATTGCACACAATTTATCATCAAGAAAATTTTAAAATTTTAAAAAGCAAAACAAATGGTAAATGCGAGCAAAACCATTTACATCAAAACATACAAAAGAAAAAGACTAAAACTTTGGTGTGTAGCTACTAGTTCTTTAAAATGGGTTTTTCAAGAAACTAGTAGCAACTGTTCTTTCATGAAAAATGGAAGTTTTCAACAGCTTACCACTCAAAGAAATAAGCAAAAGGGATCATTGCAATGGTGGCAAAGATTTGCCTATAAGAAACAAGAACAAGTGGTTTCATGCCAGAGTCCATTGCAAGCTTTGAAGTTATATTCATCCCTGCAAACCCAAATTGTACAAGAACCATAGCCAAGAATGGTAAAACATCACCAACCACATCCATTTTTAAATCTTTATTGACCTTTTTTCAGAAAAAATAAGGGTTGCCAATAAAGAAAGAAGTGAAATGAGTTCTCATGTAGAGAAATCAAGGAATGGAAACCAAATTTATAGAGCAAATTAAAGAATTCTTTTTCATTTTTTTAATTTTTTTATAACAGAAAGTGAAAGAAAATAAAATCTTTTCAGTAAAGGAAGATGAAAAAAAAGATTTCTTGTATTTTCATGGACCAAAATGGATGCCATTTTAGCAGTATGTATACAAAGTTATTTTGATGTTTGTCTCGTGCTATCTTGAACTTGCCAACTGACTAGCTACGTTCATTAACCTTCAATAACCAAACTGCATTTTGACATTTAAGCATAATCAAGATTTCGAACCCATCTACTCCTGTTCACTAACCTCCAATAATGAAAAAAAAAAAAAAATACATATATAAAACTAAGATAATAAGTTAATTAAAATTATGAATATACAATTTATATGAATGTATATTAAAAGTTAGAGAGTTTTAAAAAATGAATCATAACCAGCAATGGTTTTATAATCGTTTTTAAAACTTTTAAAATTATGAATTTACAAATTGAAATTTCGATCCGAAGTTAATTTAAAATCTCATCATCTCTAAATATTAACAAGAAAAAGCAACTCAAGATATGGTATTTTATGGTCCATTGATGTCCAAATACGTAAGCACTTTCTTGTTAAGGTTGCCAGTAATAGTAAGATAGACGTAGTTACTTGGTGGTTTAGTAGCTTATGGCCTTTTCTTTCTCCTCCTTTTGAGCCCTTATTTAGTGGGGAATTTGCCCTTTTTTTTTCGTACAAAGTTAGAAACCTTGCAATAAGGAAGAGTGCTTCCCACTTGTGTGACGTTTTTAATTAATAAAGAAGCCAAAAAATTGCATTTTAGCTATTCCATTACGCTTGAAATCCTTTTAAAAATAATACTAAGCTTTTAATCCTAAATTTTTATACATTTATATAATTTAATCTACTCTCAAATCGCTTTAAAAATAAATATTAAAATTTAAGTTTCATGGATATTTAAATTTTTCTTTCCATAACTAAAAAATTATCAAAGAATTAAACATATATGGGTTTTAAAATATTCTAACAATGAAAACTTAAAACATTGATAAAATAATTTAAAATTTTAATTTAATTATATGATAAAATGAAAAATTTATTAGAAAATTAACAAGCGATATTTTTTAGAGAATTTATCCAATAAAAAAAATAAAAATGTATCTACAGAAGATATTATTTAAAAACCACCTTATAATATATGGTTATTTGAAAAAAAAAAAAACATATCAAAAAGAATTATTGGTATTCCCTAAAAGGAAAGAAAAGAAAAGAAAAAGAATGTACAGCTAGGAATCTATAGTATACTGATTGGATATTCAGTTGATGTTTGGGTAAAAATTTTATTTTTAAAATATAAGTTTAAAAATGTTATTTAAAAAAATGCTATATTGTTTAATTTTTTTTTTTAATTTTTAAAACGGTATTATAAATTAATTATTTAAATATTTAAAAAATTATTTAATATTTTTTAAATTTTAAAATCATATTTTATATATATTTTAAATAAATTTAAGCACACTTATAATAGATTTAAGTTTGAGTTTATTTTATATTAAATTTACATATATTATTCAGAGTCCGAAGTTGTCAGGTGAGCCCATAATACTTTTTTTTTTTTAATTAAATCATAACTTCAAACTTATGATATAATGCCCCAATCAAAAGTAACAAAGGAAAATCAGTAGCTCTTTTCTTTTTATCTGACGCGTACCACTATTAAAGAAGTCAGTCAAATTGCCCCACCAAAAGAGTCGCTCAAATTCTAAAAGCATTCAAAAAGGGTAAACATCATATACTGTTCTTATTGCGAGAAATGTCTTTTATGGAATTATAAGTTTTTTTCACGACAATAATGAACACAAAAGGACTTCTTTGCATTATCATTATTGCACTAAGGAAAGCCATTATTAAAAAATTCCTCAAGTTTTTGGCCTTGAGGGAAACAAATCCTGAAGTGTAGTCCACTTTGGATATTGGCCTTTGAACAAGGGAATCATAACATGACCTACTGAAACTCAGTTAATTTTAAGGTTAAAGATGGGCAAGTTTTGTCATGTGAATATGTCTATTGTAACTTCATTTAAATTGGTTATTAACTTTCAAGTAATGTTGTTCATCAGGGAAGCAAATTGTGCAATGAAGTGATTATTCAGTGAATCGGATGTATGTGTGCATTATCTATTTTATATTTATAAATATTATTCTAAATTATAAGAGATAATCTCTAATATATTATTTTGATATACACTATATTCACTGAATAATTTCTCGATACTATAAGACATTTATGAGTATAACTTAATAGTAGTTCATCCTTTGAATATTCGAATCTTTCATACATCTACTGCTAAAATAAGTTGTTTTCTAAATTATGGTTAACAAAAAAATAATAATTTAAAAGTTAAAAATATAATTTTTAAAAATATATTAAAATTCTATCCCAAACAAAGTACAGTTCTATACTTGATAATCAAATCTTAAATCTTTTTATTCTCTTTTAGCGAACGAACTACCTTAACATTTGGATTGCAATAGCAGGCCTAGTTTTAAGTTATTGAAATCCATTTACTAGAATGGTTGATCCAATAAATCATTATGGCCCAAACTCTTACAATTACCTAACTCTGACTCTCAGGCATATTTAGTCCTCACTCCACACTTGCACATCACATGGTTTTGTATATATCTTTTCAAAACAAAACCAAATCTCTAGTTTCTAAATCTGGACGCAAGCTGGCCCACTCTGACAAAAAACAAAAGACTTTGTATGGTAACAATTAAAAGGATCATAAATGGCTAAAACAAACATCATATTATCAATTCTTTTTAGGTTAGGAGTTGCTCTATCAAGAATTGAAACTGTAAATCCAACCTCCGAGTCGAAGCCTATACATCACTACAGGGAAAGATTTAAGTCTAAGCCATTATCTCCTCCTTCCTCTTCTTTCTTCTGATTTCCTTCTTCTTCGTCTTCTTCTTCTGGTCTTTTAGAAGGACCTGCCTGATTGTCCTTAAAATCTTGTATAAAATCTTCTGGTTGGAATGATGGATTCCAAGCAGCAGCTTCAACTTTCTTGTCTTGTTTGTCTTTAGAATCATTGAAGCCTCTTCTCATATGATTACTTATATCTCTTGAGCTTCTTATCAAAGAAAAGAACTTTTCCATCTTCTCTTCATCATCATCTTCTTCTAAATCTAATTCTTTTTCTTCTTTTCCTTTTTCTTGTTCTTCAATATTCTCCATCTTCCTTTTCTTTGTATCACTCTCCATGCTAGCTTTTCCTCGAAACAAGAACAGCGATAAAAACAAACAAACAAAAAAAAGGAATAAAAACCAAGTATACTATAGAGTCTTTAATTTGTCTAATGCCTAAAAATGGTAACCCATGCACATGCTGGCATATATATCTTAGAGAGACATGCACTGTATAAAAAAGTTTAGGGAGGTTATATACAGCAACTTTTTAAAATTGACTCTGTATAGAGTCATCACTCGGTGGTTGCATCACAAAATAGTCGTTTTCACAGGAATGAATTTACACAAACGCCCATAACATCAAGTGACGAAAGGAAAACAAAGCCTAAATGAATCTGAATCATCTGATTAAAAATAAAATCTCATTAGTTCGTAAAGACACCCAAATTCAGCTTTTTCATAATCTCGATCACTTCAAATTAATTTTTTAAAAATTTATACACCTACATAAAAAAATATATATATATATTATAATATTTTATTTATTCGAAATTAATTTTCTGACATCTTTTATAACTTGCATATTTTAACTACACATTAAGAAATTTATAGATAATTCCAAGTGCTATCTCACCTCATTAAATTGGGATATATATATATATATATATACATATATAAATAAAGACATCAACTAGAAAAAAGACATCAACTAGAAAAAGAAAAAGAAACTTCAAGCTAGATCCTTGATAAGTGGCTATTCTCATAAAAAGGATGCTTATTTGACCTTGAAATTACAATGCCCTCAAAAGTTCAAATATATTGAGAGAGATATATAGTTTAATTATTAATTAGACTTTAACAAAAGTTTTAAACTTATAATTTTCATATGAATGAGATTAGAGTAAAATGAATAATTTGTAGGAGGTGGAAAAGGAAAAATAATGGAGGATAAGCATTTTGTGTTATATAAGAATAGGAGGGGAAGAATAATTGATGGTAATGAATCTTAGATATCAGAGTTCATGAAGTCTTTTTGTGAGCCACACTGCCCACTGTTTCCATATTTTGTTTTTTTTCCCCTATTATTATTATTGTTTTCTTTGTTCATACCAAATATCTTTAATTCTTAACGTTCAATAGTAGCCGTACATAAATAAAAAATTCTCTGTACAATTCATCTGCCTGCCACAGAAATTAAACTCTGGAGATAAGGAGAACCACACATTGATGGTGGGAAACAGATGCAATTAATTACTGGTCCAAGTACATAAAAATATTCATATTTTTATATATTTTAATATTGGGTCTTCAATATCATTTGGTAGAAAGTAGAGCTCAAGTAGCCATCGTGTAATTAATTGCATCCCGAAGATTCAGAGAACGGTTCTCCTGCTAACGGACACTATTCTTTTTCAATGAGCTATGTGATACAGAGTAGTAGCCATTCTTTTTTTCAACACTAAAATTGCCTTTTTCTTTTAAATACTTTACACTAATTGAGAAATAAATTTATTTTGGCTGTTCTCTTAAAACTCTTCGAGATAAAAGTAGTTAGTAGTTAGAAACCATCTTACTGATGGAGATTAGTACATGTTTTAAGAATCTTATTATTAAATTAAATTAATGTGGGAGCCCTTCCTAATATGAAAAATGGAGGGGCAAGCTTTATTAACAGAGTAGGTTGGATTGACCCAATGTGGGGATGTTGCCATAAATAACTAAGCAATGTTTAGAGCTTTTTTCTTAAAAATAACTAAAAAAAAATAATTTACCATTTTATAATAAAATCTATTATTATTACATATTTATACTAATCGCACATCTGGGATCCGCGTTGTCTGACACAGCACATCCAATGCCTGCTCTGTCTGACACAGCGCATCCAAAGCCCTTGCTGTCTGACGCAGCACATCCAATAACCGCTCTGTCTGACGCAGCACTGAGTTATATTTTAATTTTATTTTAATTTTTTTTAAATTAATATTTTTTTAATTTTTTTAATTTTTTATTAAATTAATTTAAAAATATAGATTTCCAATTTTTTAAAATGTTTTACATTTAATTAAAATATTCTAAATATTAACTTAAAATATTACGCAAAACAATATTAATAAAATGAGAACAATTTTTTAATATTTCTAAATTAATATTAAAAAGTTTAAACAACAATCAATCACAAAATAATAAAAAATAATATAGAAAAAAAAATAATAACTTACTGATTGTGCGGTTAAACGAAAAATATTTGGGGAGTTGAAAAATTTAAAAGTCTAAATCTAACAAAATATTATTATAAATAATTAATTTACAAATTGATAAAAAAAATAACACTAACAAATTTAATATTATGTGTGTAAATTATTAATTTTAACTAAACTTTCTAAAATAAATAATTTAATAATAAAAATATAATACATC